>BGPR01005108.1:0-99304 GCA_013235015.1 Araneus ventricosus
ATAGTAATAGTAGAACTGTAATTAAAATTGTGTATATTATTTTTTATGCCTAGGATATCAACAAATTCAATCTTTAATAAATTCTATAAAATTATATGAAAATTCACGTTTCAAAAATATCAATTTGTGGGAAAACCCTCATTAATTGTTTGTCTTACAGAGAAATAGAAATTCTTTTCACTAGAATACCGATATCTTTTTAAGTCTTAATGGAATTCAGCTGGAAATTTCATATAAGTTGCGTTATATATCTGGCTTTCAAGTTATGAAAGAAAAATTACGCTACGTCTCACACATGCGCATTAAAAAATAATTTTATACGAATACTCATATTTCATATAATCCACCGAGACTGACACACACTTCCGGCTACTTATGACTTATCTTTTTTTTCCCGACGTATTTTTATTTTTTCCATTTTGTTTTGTTTTCTATGTTCTGCCCAGTGTATATTTCTTTTATTATTATTTTTTGGGGCCTGATATTTGTTTTGTTCTTTCTAAAAAAATAAATAAAATTCACCTCCATCCATCTAAACCGGAAAGGAGCCAAACGGCTCTAAACACGGCGATGCAGGTGGTGTAAAGTAATGTAATGTGCTTTAATCCATCCAATTTGAATGGATAGCTGAATTAGTAGACTGTTTGGATTTGTTGCACTACTGGTCTTATGGTTGAAAATGATCTGACCGCCATTAGGCTCGACTCTCTATCACTCCATACCTTGACGTTGTTGTTTTTCTAGCATATTTGCTCGCTTCTTTCATGGCTAGAAGTTATGCTTGAAAGATGTAATAGATGTGAGGATTTTTAGGCGGGAGAATTTGGCTTCATATTCCTCTGGTTAGAATGTTGAATTTTGAAAATAACTTGGCACATTAAGACGAGTCGTCTGGCATAAGATGCTCGTTCTTTGATGTGAACCGGAAGAATTCTTTCGATAACTTGGAATTCTGCAGTAGAGGTTGTTTGGAATGTTCCAGTAATAATAAGAAGATATTTTTATTGCATTGAATTCCGAATTCTTGATTGCCAATCTGAGAGGAGGTAATCCTAGGCCGATACTTCATGAAGAATCATTCGCTCTGCAACTGTGTAATACAGGCGGCGCCTGAATTCTTATTTTAGTCCGGAGGTGGATCCAGAAATTCTTTTTAGTTTTTATTGTGGATACTCGCCTTAGTTTTAATATTGAGAAAGTGAGGGGTCCAAATGAGCTTAATGTCTGGAAAGATTTATCGTCATATCCATTTTATCATAACATGCGTGATTGTCAATTTATTTTACATTAAAGAAAAATAAGAATGGATTGGGAAAATATGGGTCTTAACATCCTAAAGGAACGGCAGTTTACATACAATAAAATGAATCTTGGTTTAAAATAAAGGATAGAATAAAGCTCTCAAACCTCTAGCGAGGAATTTTGAGAATAAGATTGCCAAATATTCTCCTCCCATACAATAACAAAATAATGGTCTAGATAACAGCACCAGTTTTTCTCATAAATCAAACTATCTATTATACAGGTAATTTAATGCATCAAAATGCCTTTATGATATGTAAGTAAAAAATGCTCGATAAATGAACATTAAAAAAGGAGATGATTAGACAAGAGAACTTATTAGCAAAAGTAAATCCCACTTATGATATATCTATCCGACCCTGTACAAAAAAAAAAATTAATAAAAAATTATCAGTTCCTGTTTATAATCTGATAATGCAGATTTCGCCATTTGATTAATTATTTTTATGTCCAACTGATATTATTTTAAATATATTCATTTAAGAAAAATTAAATTTGATGCTTTTTATTAGCTTTTGTTTATGAGATTTTCTCCATGCACACCATCCTTGACTAGACAATATTGTGCACTTAAAATCAAACTTCATTTGATGTAAAGAATTACTGGTTTCCAAGACGTTTGGTGAAGCTTTCAAATATAGTAGGATGTTATGGAAATGCTACTTTTGACAGCTGAAACATATCAAAATGGGGAAAGTTAGATTATGAAAATAGAACTTCCATTTTTATCACATCATGGAGGTAACTAATGGAAAATTATAATTTAATACTATGCAAATTACGCATATAGGTGTTTCAAAAGTAGTACAGATATAAATTCCATGCAAATATTATTTTCATGTGTTCAGTGTTATTTTATTGCCTATGAGGACTTGCAATAAACGCTAAATTCTTAGATTGCCATAACTGTTTATTTGTATCGGATGTTTCAGTGAGCCTATATAGCACTTTTATTATGACTTGCGTGTCGCGTGTTAGTATGATGAGCTAAATTCAAACAGATTCATTTTAAGGATTTATTGAAGCAATTTATACGAACATGATTCATCACTGCTGACAGGACCTGCAGTAACGCTGGTTGATTTAATAATGCTCATTAATTTTAGTGGGATATAAATTTTCACTGTAATCGAGAGAATAAAAACTGCGTAATCAAAGGGAAAAATAAATTTAAAAAGCTGTAAGTTAAACAAATGATTTCAAAGTATACCAAAAAGTAAAATGGAAAATACCTGAAGAAGCGAAATAAATTGTGTTGATGTATATCTAAGCAAATATCAAATAAAGAATGCTATTTAGAAGTGTACATATACTGGCAGACGTTTTTCTTATTTCCTACTACAACACGGCTGCCTATTTTAAGCAAGATTGCCTTTCGATCCAGGATGATGGAATTTCAGCGTTTTGCGTTTCCACCTCCAACTGAAGTGCGCTTACTCAGTCATATGGAAAGAGAGATCCAAGGGTATGACAATTAGAAGATTTTACTTAATAATTTATTATTCGAACAAAATATGCCATTAAAAATGACTCATGTCTATTAGGTAAAAAAATTACTATATAACCGTTAAACATATTCTCAGAATAATGACATGGACTATACATGTTGAATATTAACCTAATGCAAATGGATTTGTTTTTGAATTTAGTCAAACAAGAGCATGACGAATGTTACCTCTCAAATGTGCCCCGGTAATTAAAACTCTCATCGTTTTCATTTACTGATGAGGTTCCAAACTAGAAGTATTTCTCGACAGCACTTAATTTCGCTCGAAAACTGGAAATGATAATGGAATTTATCAAATCTCCTATATTGTAATTGGTATCTCCCATTATATAAAGATTTTTCCAGTGCACTATTATATTTTAAACGAATTTTGAGAATAAATTTGAACGAAATCAATTAATTCAAAATTATTTGAATGTAACAACCATATGCAATTTGTAGTATCTGTAATTATATAATTAAGATAAATAAATAAAATAAAATAAAATTCGTACATGAAATTATATCAAATTTTGAGCATTACGGAATTTAATTAAGCACTCATTCTTTTATGATTTACAAAAATCAGATATTTTTATAACATTTCCATTGAAATGTCTCACTCAGGAAAAAGAAGCGACGCTATCAGCTGAGAAGATGGCAAAGTCATCCTGCCTTATTATTCGAATATACTGACTAAAATCATCTTTCCTCACGTGTTCTCTGTTGATATCAAATTCGTTGGAGATGAAAGTTTTCGAATCGGTGGCAATAGATAGTCCAGTTTTCTTTGTTTTTTCTTTTCCTTCTGACATCATCGAAATGTAACATTAGAAAGAAGACCCAAAAGCTTACAGCATGGGCTGTTTGCTGGTAATTTATCACTAGTTGTCAAAAGCTATGGCCTAAAAATATGCCGAATAATGGATTCCTAACTTTTCTTTACCATATTTTTTTCCGATACCGTGTTATTGTCGGGTTGTTGCATCTGTGTGAACTCAGCTGTTACACACGGTACACAGACACTGATAAATATTATTTGCAAGAAGCTCCTTGTTTGGGAATATAGTAAGTTTTTCTAGGTTAAGCAAAAAGACTATAGATTTATAAAGGACAGTGATGAAAAAGTGTTTTGTTTAATCGGTAATCACTAATGTGTAATTGATTTTCTTGATTTGTCTTTATATTCTTGAATGTAAAACACAAATATATAAGTGAGCAGTATAGGTGATTTGTCCCGGAAAAGAAATGAAAATTTTTGCAAACAATATTATTCCGAAGAGTGATGTAATAAATTTATATAATTCTAAAGTATTATGAAAGATATTTTAGGAAGTGTTTTTATTTGACTACATTGAAGTGCGAATATAGTTTAAAAAATTGTTTAGAAATATGACAACATTAATCAGTGAAGAATTAAATTTTACGTTCTCTTCCATATAAGGACTTATTATTAATGTCTTATATTTAATGCTATAATTCTTTTATAAACAAATGTAATAAATGTCTATGTTTTTCATATCTTTATTTATTTACTAAATAATCGATTTCATTAACACTAATTGACGATAAGTAATAACATCATAGAATGTAATTAACAAAACAAGTTACTTAACTAAACTAGCTACATTTTTATATTTGTTAATAGCATCATGAGTGACTGGAAGAAGAGATAAAAATTAACATTATTTCAGTTCATTAGCAAATGCGATGAAATGAGCAAAAAATCCGCTTTCACTGTCACTAATAAGCGGTAGAACGCGTTATTTACGAAAAGTGAGATTAAAAAAATTCCATTATCAGATAATACAAGAAATAAATACATTCCTTTAAATAAAACAGTGACTCTAGATGATCGATTATTTTTTTCTTCCAAACATCAAAATCGATTGTTTGCAAAGCAGTTCTTTCAAATACAACAAAATCCTGTCCGCTTTCTGATTGTTAGAGGAAAAGCAGAAAATATAAATGAATTAACTCCCTGTTAAATTCTCTTTCTACGTCCCTTAACATGTTTCAGATTAAATTTATTGAGGAAGGCGGCTTTTTTAAAAAGTCATCATCACTTTAAGCACAGCACTATTTTTTGTCGTATTGTCAAGGTAACTTCAAAAACGCGAGTGCGTAATTCAAGCGAATATGAATTATCTTACCCTTTCTTTTGAATTTTATTACAAAAGTATTTTGATCTTTCTTCTATTAAAACGATATTTCATCTAAGAAATCTCCAATAGCATTTCTTTACGGAGTGTTCTAAGAAATTACAAAAAGTTCCAAGATTATTTGCACAATCTGAATTGTTATAAGCTAAGAATTTCTAGTATAAAGCAGAATCGCCGTATTCGAGCCGGCCCCCAGATTGGAAAAATAGCTGGAGAAATAGCTTCTATTCTATTAAATATTTCGTCCTTGGAGTAGACAGATTATGTTTTAACGATGTAAATGGGGTGTGTGAAATTACATTTTCTAGAGAAATCGCTGCGTACTGAGATTTGTGGAACAAGTGCTAAGATTTAGGTATCACCCATTAAGTATTTTAACAAAGGACGAAAGGCCCTTACGCTGTTTAAAATTAAGTAGCAAAAATTGGAAATCACAACCAACAATTGAATGTTTTTCGAATCCTCTTCTTGTAATTAATTTACTCAAGGTGCCTTTTCGTACAAAATCGATCATATTTTATAACTTTCTAAATGTCTCTTTCTCCGATCTTTGAATTTTCAAGCAGTTGTGTTGCCCTATGGCTACTTCACTATATCTAGAAAATAATTCTATGACTATATCTCTAGCCGTTGTAGAAGAGGGGCTGCAGGCTTTGCCTGTCACACTGTACGTAATTAGAATTCTTACAGAATAGGAAACTAGATTAAACGTTAACCATAAAGAAATGGTTTCATTTTTAGAACACCTCTGAAATTAAAATTAAATGTATTATATTACTAACAATTATCATTTTAGATCAGTAGAAAATTATAATTATGATTTTCCAAGTGTCTATTGAATCTTATAACTTTTTCACTATTAACGAATTGATAAATAGAATTTTTTCGATTTCCAATATATTAAGAACTGAAGATTTTATATATTTTTTTATTATTTGCCTTACATAAAATATTCATAAATTTTTTATTATATTATTTTCGAGTAAAAAATTGATAATCCTCAATATTATTTTGTAAAATTCTGTTAGAATTTGATAGACATAATAAGAATTACCATAGAATTCTATTTTGGTCTATGGTTTCTATTTTTATTTTATACTTATATATATGTTTTACAAATATGTGTTTTGTGTTTAGTTTTATTGTATTGTCTGGTATTTATTTGTTTGATTAATGATAAGGTAATTTGATTTTTATTTTTAATTTTAGATTAATATTTGTATATATTGAAAATATAACAAGTTTTGATTAATTAAATTATTTAACTTTATATAAACTTTTTATGTCATGAAAATCAATGAATGTTGAAATTAGATGGAAAAACTGTAGTTTATCAGTAAAAGCGTATAGATGCTCATCGGGGTAAATAAGTGAAATCTTACTGTTTTCTGCGAACATGTGAAGCTAAAAGCACTCTCCTTCACAACGAACATTATGATAGATCAAGAATTCGAATGAAATACGAAATATTAGAAATGATTTTACGAACCAAAGACCGTGGGATGCAGCCAACGTGAGACGTGACAAAGGAATGAACCTAACGCTTCATGTAGGGTCCGGATGTTTACGAAATATAAAGGTACTTTCTTTTGCGCAAACTTCTAAGGTTGGGGGGAAGGAGTTCCGATTAAGATTAAGATACCTATGGAAACAAAGATGAAAGCGATCTACATTGAGAAAATGATGAAGACTAAAGATATGATGATGAAAAAGGAAAATGATAACAAAAGGGTGTATTTCAAAATTAAGGATTAAGGAGAAGAAAGGTAATGGAAAGGAAATATGATGACAAAAGAGTGTATTTAAAAATTAAGGTGGAAACGGTAAGTGCTAAATAATATTTGAATTTGAATTCCATTAATAAACGACTGAAAGATGCGTTTTCGAGGTAATCACATTAGACCTGTCTGGCTTGAGAGACCCTACCACAGTAATAGAACTGTGCCCGCATAGCTCTAATATGCGGCAATATGCAATTTTTTACTTACATCTTAAAGCCATTAATTAAGAGTTCGTAGAAGGAGGTTGGAATTTTACTACTATTAAGGTTATTTATAAAGCACATCGTCCTGTATCATCTTCAGAAGTTCATGAGAACTGGCACGTTTGAGAACTGTAGGTGGTGTGACATTACAAGCTTGACAACCACTGAGATCTACGTAGTCTGTAGCTCGAAAGTTGACAGCTGGAATAACGAATATACGAACATAATTTCCTTCTGGACCAATTTCAGCATTTACGAATATGTAACCAATGCACTATTGGATTATTCTAGCAACCTTATTTTTCCAAGATGTGACGGCATAGTCGTGAACACTGGAATGTTTAATGGTGTAATTCGCAGGCTTGAATTGAAATCCAATAGATTATCTGCTTACTTCATTTCAACGAGTTTCCATTACAACACCTATTTGAGCGTAAATCTTCTGTTCCCTCGTCTTTCACCGGAGACATTGGACGAAACCTGAAAGGATGCGAGGAACTGCCATTTGCTGCTTTTAATAGTATTGAATGTAAATTGTCATGCATTGATCCCACCAACCTAAATTGTATTCAGAAATACTTATTAGACATTTGCACAGCCATTAGTTCTGGAGTTGGTTCTTCAGATCTAGTGAAGCGTCAACCGGGCACGTTGAATTTGGCCCTCTGGCTAACAACTGCAAATCGAATATTGAGGCTTTATATATCAATATCAGACCCATCAAAGGAATTGATAGCTTTGGTTGTATTCATTCTAAAAGTTTACGCACCCTCATGGTTCCGAATTAAGGTTCATCATTGCATCAAGGATGGTGCTAGACACTCGTGACATTTCATCGGCTGATCTCGATACTTGCCCAAGAAGTATCGTGATATAATTGAATCAGTTATTTCTCGCATCGCTTACTTTGCGGCTCCAGAAAACATGCTTTTGTCTATGTTAACTGATGAGAGAAACCATGATTAGAACCCTTGCAGCTCGGCGAATTATGAAGGCAAGGGAAATTGGCCCAGATGGTAATTATGTTCGTATATTCGTTATTCCTGCTGTTAACTTTCGAGCTACAGACTACGTAGATCTCATTGACTAGCAAGCTTGCAATGTCACGCCTCCTACAGTTCTAAGACAGATCAGTTTTCAAGAACTTCTGAAGATGATACAGGACGATGTGCCAATGGACGACAGGGACGTTATTAAATTTCCTTCACACACACATGCAGTTGAGCGAATTGTGAAACTCGTCACTGAAACCTCCAGAAAAAGAGTTGGACAGCAGAACAGGGATGGATTTATCAGAGCTGCACTAGAATCCGGAAAACAAATGTCACAATTTGAGTCCAAAAAAAGATTACAAAAAATAGCGATTTGTAATTTTTTTTGTTTCAAAGGTTGAATCAAGTTTCTATTCGCATTATAATGATATAAGTAAAACGTGTATTTATTTAAAAATTCTCCTTAGATTTCCAAAATGCAGCGCCGTTGAGGCGGCAGAAGATATAAACCTATAATTCTAAAAATGTGTAAAGGTGTTGTTATTAATAAATAGTCACTTTTAAGCACTGTCGCAAACCTATCAACAAAATCGTGGGTTATTTTTATTAATTTTTGAATTTTAACCATTTTTAGTCCAATTTTCACAACATTCTACCCATTGAGGCGACAGAAGATATCAATTCAGAGTTTTAAGATTTTGCACACTTTTTAATAATGGGAGTTCGCAACTCTTCCGCACTAACGCAAAAAGATCAGAGAAACTTCGACTTTTTTCGGCACGCCCAAATATACAATGAGAGATATTATATACTAGTAATGAAAATTGTGGATTCTTATTTAAAAATAATAGATGACATGCATTTAAAATGTTACTTTCAATTTTAAAACCTGTATTTATTTACTGTATACACAACATATTGGAATCTTTTTTATTTCTATCTGGCACTATATGGAAAGCCACAATAAAAGATAAGTTTAGCAAATGGAAAATTTATTAAATACTTAAAATCGAGGATACATTGCGATTTTATAAAATAAAATTATCAAATTTGTATTAGGGAGCTACTGAATGTATCTATAATATTACTACTGATTTCAAAAACATTGCGTTTTTCCTTTGGCCCAACCATTTATTTGTTTTCTTTAATGAAATTTTAACTGTATTTCTGGTTTATTATTTCTAGTATATTAGACAAACGGCTTTTCCTAATGTTTGATAATTGAATTAAAATGACAGAAAATGTTGAACTGCCATTAAAATATTTTAAGAAATATAGATCTCGAGATAAAATATTGATAAATATTTAAATTTCGCAACAATCAACATATAAATATTTCTGCTGTTAAAAGAATCGAATAGTTTTCACAAAACTTTAACTTCGAATTTTCTAATTACAATCGGCACGAAAATTTATTGTGTGCAATACTATGATATTAAACATAAAACTTTTTAAATAGTTCATTATTAAATGAAAAAAGGAAGCTAATGCAGAATTTTCATCAATATACTTTTTGAAAAAGATCCAGGTAACGTGTTTTGTATTTTAACGAACTGAATGTGAAATAATACTTTTTGCGTTCTATTAATTTTTTATTGATTCACTTGTAAAAATAAAACAATAATTTAAGAACAGATTACTTCAATTTTTCAAAAAATTCTGAAAACTGTAAGTAATATAATTGAAGTACTTCAGATTTTCTGAAGATTTATTATAATCTCAAAGAGTAAAGCAAAATAATTTATTTTTCTTAGATAAATAAAAGCATTTCTCAAGTATATAACAGAAGCATAGACGATATATAATAATATCAAGGGTTTTATTTTTGTTATTTCTCTTTCATAAATTGTTTCTGGACTGGAAAATACTTCTTTTAAAATGAAACTTTGTTGTATTGCATTCGTGAAACAATTGATTCATTTATTTTTAAGACTCACAGGAAGACTTTTGAAAGACTGGATTTTTTTTTGTCTCTTAATTTTTGCTATAAATATATTTAATAAAAAGCTTTTATTTCATTATTCTGAATTTCGTGTTTCTGAATGCGTCTCAGAAATAAAATACAAAATGAAGACTAATATAATATGTTTATAACTGATAATATTGTAAGAAATAATAAGAACTCTGATTGAGAAGTTTTTTTGCAGGCAAGGAACTTACTACAAAGGAACTTTATGCAATCATTGTTCCTTATTTTTCAATATGTATAATAATGCATTATCAAGCCAAGTATAAGCAAACAAAGGCTTAAACATTTTTAAATAATATACATTTTTAAATATCATGGTCGGATAGAAATTTTGTATCGATAGCGTATGTAAAAACATGTGTTAAGCTATTGTTTCTAAATCTCCAATTTAAGATAAGAATTTCTGTGCGATCTAATACAGAAGGTGAAAAAATTCTATTTGAATGTAATAATACTTTTTATCATTTTCTGTAACAATCACGGCTTGTACTTGAACAAGGGTATCCTATACATAATTTATCGGAATTTATCAAAGGTCGAAAAGCCAACGTTGATAAATGATGAATTTTTACCTTAAATAGACTTTAAAAAAATTAGAAGTAATTTCTTTAAAATTTTGAAATCATAGTTAAATTTTAAACTATGCTATTTTTTCTCCCATAAGCTTTGTTTTATTCTGTGTACATGTTTTAAATTTTGAAATAAATTTTTTTGGGTGAGAGAAGTGTGAAAACCCATAACGATTAATTTTGTTTTCATATTTTTTAACAATGGAAATGATGAAACCTAAGGAAAAATTTGTTAAAAATGTGGCTATAATATTTAAATATCCAGATATGTGCGGATGTAACTTCAACTTTAAATAAAATTAGAAATATTTAATGACATTAAACTGTTGCAGATTGCTTGGTATTTTTACAATGATGTAATGTCGCTTTCCTGCCTCGCTAGTCTTATAGTTGGGGAGTGAGTATTACAGGGGTAAGCATGGAATGACGAGCAGCGGCCATTCCGAGACCCCTGACCTTGGCGACCATATTGGCTACCTGGCGACTTTGGCAACAAATCGGAGATGCACGAAAAAGCTATTACTTTCTCGATATTTCTATTAGGGGCCGAGATCCAGGTTTTTCCTGAAAATTCTATATGACAACACGGCCTATCGGGGAGCGTAAAAAAACACCGCGCTTGGATCACAGGATGTTGTTGATCGACTGGAGTGTTGTTGAAGTTTCGTCTGCAGAGCGAGTTAGAAAGCCGGTGAGCTAAGCTCTATTAAAAGTGCTGTTATTGTCATTATTATTGATTTTCTGACTGTTTGTGTTGCTAAATCTGAAAGTGCTGAACTATTATTACCTGTGAATTGTTGTCTGTTTGCGTTGCTAATTTGTACAATAACTACTTTTCCTGTTACCTGTGCTACGTGTTTTCCTGCATATTTGTGCCCCCTCCCGAAATTATTATTCTCCAATAGCTCTGTTACGACTAATGATAAAAAAAATTCAATTAGGCGAGTTATCACCTTATCATAACGAATAACTTCTATACGAAACGTTTTTTGACAGCTAAAATTGCTTAGAAGTTTTGAGCTGAAAAGCGATATTCAATTACCCCCAAAATTATTTTCCCCATAGCTCTGTTACGATTAAAGATGGAGAGAAAATTTCAATTAGGGAATTATAACATCATAACAAACCACTTTTATATTGAAAGTCTTTTAACAGAAAAGATAACTTAGAAGTTATGAGCGTGAAAAGTGATTTTTACCCCCCTCCCCCTCCATCTTAGAGTTCGTTTTAACCTATGCATGTAATACTTTTTTAAAAAGCTCCCATCGGCCGCATTCATTTCAACTTTTTATACGGTAAACAAGCTGCTATACTCAGATTTGCTCCGGAATAAAATTCTTTCATGTCTAATATTTTTTATGTAAAAACTGTTATTGTATAAAAATTTTAATACACAAATTCCTTTTCTGATCTGAAAAGTTTAGAATTAAATTTAGAGAATCAATGGAAACAGACAATTTTTAAAAACAGCCGATAGCTAATTTTCACCGTAAATGTATTTGTTATCCAGTTACTTCAAATTTTAGTAATAATTTCTAAAGTAAAAGAAAGGTTTTAATGAATATTTTGAAACAATTAAATTAAATGGTTAATTATTCATTTACCTAAACATGAAAATAAATCAAATCAATAGTTGTTCCTGATACAAATTGTTAATCGTCTACTTTTAAAATTTTCTTTTAGTATTCGTCCAGAATTCTGTTAATGTGTTCTGGCAACAGTTCATCGTATTATTCTTGTTTTTCAACAATAAAGAATATTGTTAAGAATTCTGTTTAAAATTAATTTTGAAAAAATTATTAAACTGAGAGAAACAAATTTTATGGAAATGAAATTTTTGTCACTGAGAAGCTAATTTTTAAAAATTTTATATGGTGTAAAAATATTTTCGCGAGGAAAAATTTTCCAAAGATATCGGGGAAAAACGCATTGTTAACAGAAATCTTAACTTTTCGGCTTTGGAAAATTGACAGTGACCTTCCTCTTGTCTTAAATAAAAAGTATTCAAAGTTAGGTTAAAATCATTTCAGTGGTTTAGGAGTTGTGGCGCATATATACATAGCCACAATGGCTTTTATTTATATTAAGATAAATCCAAACTATTGCTGACAAATATCGTGAGCCATAAAAAAGGTTTTAGTGATGATTTAGTCACAATTAATTAAACATTTAATTTAATAGTCAATTTGATAATTAGTTAATTTGACAGATTAATACATTTTGATATTTAATTAAACTTGGCGGAATCAACATTTGTTTAATAAATTTAATATGCAATAGCCAAAAAAGGTATTTAAAAAAGAGTTCCCTTTTTCCTTATTCAAAAATAACTCATTAACTTTAAAATTGTTTTCGGGTTTTCTGCTTGACTAATTCCTTTTAATTTTTTTCAATGGAGATTTAAATTCACCGTTCAAAATGGTTGCATTGATATCCTATCCTTTAAACATATATATTTAATTTTCCACTCACAATGTTTAATAATTTTTATTCTCTTATGTATTAAGAATTTAGTGAATATTATCTCTGTAACCAAGAAGTTCTCTAAATGAGCCCATTCTAGTAGTGTTTGCATGTTTAATATCATGTTATGTTAGTATATGACAAAGTAATGTTCGCAGAATTATATGGTAATCTAGATAAAATAAACTAATTTTTAAATCTAGAGTCGTTCTTTATTCGTGCCAAGTGTTAATTTCTTGCTACTTTTTCAGAAGGGATATTTACACTTCTGGGATGTTTATTTCTTTATGACTCCTATGTTGAGTGATTATGTGTTGGGATATAAAAAAAATTGAGAAATTTACTGACCAATAAATCTACCATAACCTTCTGAGTAGAATGATAAAACCTTGATAAGGTAAAAAATTAAATGTCATGAAAACAGAATCAAAAACGACGTCGAAATCAATCGACGCAAATATTGAAATGCTTGGAAACATCAATGTCTATATTGATAAAAAAAAAGTTAACTTAAACGAATCTAACTTTGCCTTCGAGCTTGTCGAAAGGGATTTTTTTTCACATATCTTGCAATCTAAGGAGTAACAATCTTTGGTTTAGCTGATTTACTACTTATATTATCAAAATATAAACTTTCAACTTTTTGGCTTGAATTTTTTTTCAAACAAAATATCTCTAAAATTTACAAATAAAATTTTTTCATACCTTAGAATACGCAACATTGTCCTAATTATCGACCAGCAATAGGCGCCAAAGTCAATGAGATTATGATGAAAGATCAAGATATGAATGATGCTTTGTAGAAATGTAGTAACTCTTACTGCTTTATACTATTTGGTTCGTCCAGAAAGTAAGATTCCCGGAGGCGTTAAAAAAACAAAGCATAATTACCTGCAAATATTTATTGAAACAGATACATCACTTTTTCATCTACCTCTCAACATAAGAAACACTGGAATTGAAGCACATGCCATACCGTGAGATCAATTTCTGTTACCGTTGTGAAGAACTCCGTCGCCGGCTAGCGGAACCATCCTGTGACAGCCTTCAGTCTGTAACTCTTGGTCACTGGAGAAATGCTACTTCCCCAGGAACCTTTACAAGTTCTGAAACAGATGGTTGTCGATGGAAGCAAGATTAGGGCTATAGGTGGAATTTCAAACATCTTCCATCGCAACCATTGCAGAAGTTGTTGTGTGCGCAGCGCCACATTGTCGTGGAGCAACACAATGTCAGCACGAAGCATCCCACGCCTCTCTTTCCGAATAGCCAGTCTCAAGTTCTCGCACCATCTGTCCCAGACTAACTTGCACATCAGTTTTCTCGCCGACACAGTTCTCTTGACTTTGGTCCTGCTCTTGGATCCATCGTGTCACCAAGGTGTGGAATGCTTTGTGTTGCTCCCTGACAATGCTCGCCCTCATGTGGCGCTGTGCACTCAACAACTGCTGAAGTGGTTACGATGGGAGGGGCTTGACCATCCCACCTATTGTATCAATCTTGCGAGTAGCGAATACCATCTGTTCTGTCATCTGAAAAGGTTCCTGACAGGACAGCATTTCTCCAGTGACGACGTCGTGCATATGGCTGTTTCAAACCGGTTCCGCTGTGAAACAGCGGATTTCTTCACACTGGTAACAGAAATTGGTTTTACGGTTTGACGTGTTTCAAATCCGATGGTTCTTATGTTGAGAGGTATCTGAAAGAATGTTGAATCTGTTTAACAAAATGTAATTTTGTGTGTATGTCTTTCCTGCCTCCGGGAATTTTATTTTCTATACTAGCCAATCATTTAAAATTCCTTTGTAAATGAGAAGGCTAACTAATAGATTCTATCTATTTTACGCCACGAAATTTATGAGATCTCAAAATAAAAGGTATTTAAGTGAAAATCTGCAGCATGTCTATTTTAGATTAAAATGCTTTTATCATTAGTAGAAAAAATGTAACTCAATTAATTACGAAATATTATTTATTGTGAATAGTTAGTTGAAATAAATATACTAGTTTTGCAAGGGAATTTTAAAAGACTTTGCAGTATTTCAAATATCTTTTTTTAAAATATCCGAACCTACTTAAAATCTTAAATTTGATGTGTTACGTGATAATCAGAAATTGGACGATATATTTTTAGAAACAATGCTATTATGTAAAAAAGTTTAAAAATATGAAGTGAACCAGAATGGAAAGTAAAAGTTCCAATAATATTTCAGATCCTAAAATATCTGAGACAGGTACAAGAAAAATAGCCAGGGGGAATAAAGCCTAAGAACACTTGTTCTTCACGAGAATATGTTTGTTTATCTTGCATTAGAATCGAGAGAAAGAGTTTTACTGATGGATTTTATGATGTTCGAATTAGTTTCCCTAAGAATAGATTTATTGCTTTTAAGAAAGATTTAAGTAGGCATATCTGAGATGTGGTTAAGTATAATTATGAAATAAAATTTTTATGATAATATTTAATTTGATAATTTTATATTTCTTAGGGAATTTGCAATTCTGTTGTTTTCCATAGTTTGAAAATACTTTCCATGACATTTATGGTTTTATAATATCTAAGATTTTATCATATAAGAATTTAAAGCATTTATATTTAAATATGAGTGTTCCCTAGCAATCAAATGAAGAGGAATAATTTACCTGTTGAATTTCCCTATGCTGAAATTAGATTTTCTTATAAGAATTTTGTTTTTAGTTTTCTTGAAAAAATTCAGAAATCAAATTTCAGGAAATTCCAAAAAACTAACCTACAAGTATTAAAAATGAAGAAATAGGAATCTTAATGAGATCATTTAATTCTGTATGCAAACAAACGTTATAACAAAATTTAATTTAAATGTGATGTAATCTAGAGTCGTAAATTTCTCTGTCATTTCTGAATTTAAATTTTCCAAATTCCAATTAAATAGTGGGCACGCTGAAGACCAAAGTCTAGACAAAAATATTTTAGCTAAATTTGAATTGTTTTCTCCTCAAATTTCATTGGAAGAGTTCTGATTTGGATTCTGTAAATAAATTTCAATACTGAACCAAATGTTATTCAAATGGGAGTTAAATAAGTAAATTGATCAATACTAAATATATCATCCAAAAGATCATTCTAAAAATATTAAGCAATATTTTATGTTATACGGTTATTGTATGAAAATTTTTTAAATCTGATGGAAGCTGAAGTGTGAAATTATACACTAAAAAAATTCTAAATTTAAAATTCCGAGAATGAAACAATTCAAGAATAAAGCTTTCAGAAAACTTTTCTCGGGAAGAATATGCTTTCGTTTATCATAATCCAAAACATAAGAAATTCGTTGAATATTACCTTTTACCGAGTTCAAACTACATTACATCAAAGAAAATTTATTTTTACTCCATACGAATTTCAGAAAAGAATTTGAAATACAAGAACGGAAGCCTAAATCGAATCCACACTCATCTATTTTTCTTCGATCTTTTGAAATCCTCTTTTGTACAATCAATTTATGAAAGGTATATATCTCTCCTACTCTAGTGTCAAAGTAGATTGTATAATAAATCTATTTTCTTGTCTTTTATCTCACAAAACAAAGACAGTGTAAAATTACTTACTGACATTTATTAAATGTGCTCAGTCAAGAAGCTTAAAATAAATTTATTTTCTCTCAGTACCCAGGTGAAGCAAACAACTAAACAAAATTCATTCGTTAAATCTTTTATTTACTCACTTAAACAAGTGTAATAAATTATAAATAAAATTAAAGAATATTTTTGCTCAACAATCCTTAAAACGTCAAAGAAGATTTGAGAGTAATTTAAGCTATTTTTTGGCTTTCTTACCTTTGATTACGAACTATTATTTTTATAACTAGTTTGCTAAAGAGATATTTATATCGTGCCAAGACTTCAATTCAAGAATGCATGAAATTCTAATAAGTACGAATTTTTTTAGAAGATTTGAGACATGACAAGTTGCAATTTGTTTTCTAAGTTTACTCGGCATTCTCAACAACATGCTATTTCATAACACATCTCAGCTAAAATCAGGAATCATAGAAAACCTAAAAATGTTTTTCAAATTTCAATGGATTTTCAGACTGAAGATTCTTAGTCTCAAATCTTATATAGGTTTTATTTTTTTTCGTTGCAACCGAATTAATTTATATGAGATGAAATTTATTTAATAAGTAGTTATGATGTTTTATTATTTTTGAGGCCTCGACTTCCAAAATTTATTGTTTCGGAAACATGGAATAAAAGACAGCATGAAGCTATAAACTTTATTCGTCTGCATGTGTAAATTGCGACACTAAATCTAAGATAAACATTGCTTGTTTTGTTATGTACCTCTTGTTTGCAACCTCTCATTTTTAAAGAATAAACGGACAGTCTATAAATGTGTTATATATATGGCCTTTACTTAGAATAATTTACAACATAAGTTTATCAATGAAAAGGTAAAAATGTTCAGTTAAGTTTTCAAATATAAGATGAAATGTTTATTTTCTAAAATTACAGTGTTGAAAAAAATTGGTCAAAGAATTTAATAATATTTTTGAACATTATCTTTCATATTTTCAAATCATACTCTTTTTCAATTCTGCTTTATTTATTATTTCTGTGTTTCGTTTCAGCTATGTATATCTTGAATAATTTTCACGTATAATAATATATTATAAGGCATCGATTTGTGCAAAATAGTAGAAATATCAGAACGAAATATGCTAAATTACAAACACGTTCTGATTCAAAATCCTGCTTCAAACTCTTAGAAAAGTATAAAGCACAGATACAAACCATAGTCACATAGTAATGTGTGGCAAAAACACCACCTGTATCAGCTAGAGAATACTTTAAGATGCAGAAATCGCAAGTCAATAACAGTTGCAAACTTCTTATTTTGAGATACTTTACACTCGGACAATACTTAGAAGTGTACTGTTACACAACAAGAACTCAAAGTTCATACCTTTCACAATTATGCGCAATTAACAGGGGTAGGGCACGATCTGGAGAATCGTTTTTAAAATATCTTGAATTTCTCGAAAATTATCATTATCAATAATGATTATTGGAATATAGATTTACGATTAAAGGCCAGGTCCTTTTTTTCTTTTATCTTTTCAACTGTTGTATGTTCTACCTTTGCACTCCTAAATTTAAATAACTAGTACTGAAATCTAAATACCACGTTGAAGAATAGCGCCTACTAGCACATCCGATTGGCCTTCCCAGTAATAATCTTGAATGCGTGTTTGTTCTCTTTCTGTGTTTCCTACATCTCCTAATAGATTGTAGGTTCAGTATTGAATCAGCTTGTATATAAATAAAGGACTCAATAAGTCCTGTTTTATCCAGCGTTAACACAATCACTTACTATAAACAAGAAAATGCTGATTTTTTAAGATGAACCAGAAATCAGTGCAATAATAAATAAATAAATGTTTATTTTCATTATTTTTAAGGAAATAATTCTATTTTTTTGTCAAAACTTTTGAAACAATTTAATGAAGTTTTAATTTCTATTAATTTTCTTGGTCTATATTACTAATGAATATGAAATAATAATATAATTTATTTATAAATAAAAAGATGTATATATTTTACAGAACATCTTTAACTCAGGTCTTACTAAATTTTAGTATTCTTTTATTTTTTGTAATTAGAATTTTTCGTATTTTAAATTTAAACGATTGTTTCATTTGTTTATATTATAAAGTTAAGATGATTACTACTCATAATTAAAATGTTATGAAATACTTTTTTGATATTTAATCAACAGGCAAAGCCCTGCGTTATAAGCACATCACCTAACAGTTTTTATATTAAAATCTAGATGTATCCTTTAGAACATTCCTAAATTTTATTCAACGCAAGTATAAATAATGACGTTTTAAACTTTTCAGTTGCATTTTGCCTTCTTCTGCAATTCTTTATTCGAAATTCCTATGTCTCTAACTCATTCAACTTAGTAAAAGTAGCGTAAATAAAGTATATTTTAAATGCTACTGCAGTCTTATACTAATATAATAATACTTTCGCGAATATTTTTCATAGTGTACCAAACCCAAGAAAGTGACAGTTCCTATATTGTTGAAAATAAACAAACAATTCAAGTCATTGGCAATAATTTTAATTCACTGTCAGTCACTTTAAATCACACAGAATCAA
Organism: Araneus ventricosus; assembly: GCA_013235015.1. Classification (NCBI taxonomy): domain Eukaryota; kingdom Metazoa; phylum Arthropoda; class Arachnida; order Araneae; family Araneidae; genus Araneus; species Araneus ventricosus. Next base: position 19,075 of record BGPR01005108.1, read on the forward strand.
ATCTAAACCAAAACCACCCGGCACAAATCGAAAGCAACGGCTTTTATGCAATTAACAACGCTCCCGTTACTAAGAGGCGACGAACCATAGGAATTCACTCGTCGTAATTACGATCCCGAGCACTTTCTTCCATCGAGTCCCCTACAAAGCGACTAAAATGTGGAGGAATTGGATAGCAGAGTATGTTCCGGGATTGTTCCTAATTTGGTAAAGAAAGGACCAGTCGTTTGTGAGAGTGAGCCATTGTGAGTGCTGCGTTAGACATTATCATTCCTTTGGTAATAATAGAGTAATGGATAAATTAATTTACTGATGACAAATAATGAAAGCTAATCTTTGCACCTTGGAATTTGTGAACGTATTACTGAAATTATAATTTTGATTAAAACCAAGCAATTAAGGCATTTAATTTAGGATCAAATGATAGAAAATGAATCATTCCGAAATGAAATCATTTTACTGAAATACCAATTATGAATAATCACCTTAAGAGATACATTAAGAAAAAAAGTTCAAATAAAATATGAAATTAAAAATATATTTGAAATAATGAAAGGGTATCTAACTTCCAGTCAGTGGAGAAGGAATTCTGAAGTAATGGCATTTATTAAAATAGTATTTCTAAATAAACGGGGCATTTGATTCTAAAATTACGGATGTGCTGTTCATGTCAAGTGACCACGTTTCAGAATTTTGAAATCAATTCCAAAATAATTCCCATACAACCTTCAGACGGAACAGTTACCTAATAAATTAAATTAATCATTGGGCATTATTTTAAGCTTTTAGTAAAGATGTCTTGTGTGCTAACAAATACAGTGCAAGACTTACAAAGTTAAGCAAATATTTAATCAACGGAGGAAGGAAGTTTCAATGGGAAAGGATAAGGCACATATGTAAATCGCATAAAATGTACGAAATAAAATACAAAAATTGTTAAAACTCACATGGACATAATAAGTAAGCTGCTAGAATAGAAAGGTCTTGCTTATGAAAGTGAGTGTGTTGTTGAAAAGGTGCAAAATAATATGGAAAGATGGTGATAGCTGTTTAATGCTACAGAAAGAGAAGAATGACAATATATGGTGCACATTATATTCGCACTTATCTGATCACCCATCTTTTCATTACTATCTGGAAGACACGACCTATAGTGATAGAATTGCTAAAAGAAATTATATTTGCATTGTCGCACTAATAGAAAAGAGACAAGAGATCTGATTTCTTCACTAATATATTTTTATTTACAAATTTTAATTCTTTACTTGCCAACTTTTAATAGGAAGTTTGTATAGATTATATTAAAAGACGAAACATCTCATTAGTACAAAGTATTTTTGCGATTCACACAACATAACAGAGATACTTAGAATTTCACTACACATTTTTTACAGATATGTTAAAACTTTGCTGCAGACTTTAAAATTACACATTAGATCTCTTAGCAATCAAAATAGGTTTCATAATAGTACGACTCAACTCATCTGAGTTTTACAAAATATGAAACACTTTAAAATGCATTAAAATATAAAAAATAAAACGCAGATGATCTTGTTTGTGAGACGAAAAATTTGATTTGTGATCTCTGTGAGACAAGAAACTAATTCTTTATTCGTTTGGTGAAGATGCAGATATTTCCTGCAAAGTGGTTCATGCCGAAATTCAATGCATTTGACTGTTCATTATATAATGTATTATCTCATAATTCACCGTCGCAATGTGAAATCATACCTCTACGTTCAATTTCCACTCTTATGGCGCACAGTCGTCCTGGAATTATTCTACAAAAATAACAGGCAGTTTGCAGAATCCACGAAGGCTCGCTCCATCGTCTCAATGTAAAGAGAACCGAATGAAAAAATCATCGGAACCCGAACCTGCAGACGCACGACCACTTAGTTCTGATTCGAAGGACCAATATGCACTGCACAAAGAAAAATCTCCCAGTCAGGGGACGCTCGGACCAGATCTCACCGAAAAGCTTCCGCCGTCAAAATGACCAGCATATAGTTCGAACAATAAAAGCGATTAACAATTTAATAAACATTGAAACATTAACACAAATTACACAAAAAGTTAGAGCGATTAATAATTAAGTGGATTACCACAGAAAGATTAATGACTTATTAATATATTTAATAAAACTATAAAAAAATCCGTTCAGAAGTTAATAGTTGCCACAAGACAAGAAAGAAACTTTGGTTGCGAAAATATAAATTAATAAAAAGTACTGGCAAAGCCGAAAATAATGTAATTGCCTTTTTGAAATCTAACAGTTGTGAAATCAGAAAATATTTTAAAATACATTTTATATTTTTCATGTTAACCTTCTTTAGAAGATTCATTACACCACATTCATATAAGAATCATTAAGATTTTTCTACCGAAATTATTTCAAAATGAAAACAAAAAGGAAAAAGTACAGTGCCATACAAAGTGATGCAAATCTAAATTATTTCTAGATTTCAGTATTAAATGAGTGTTTGGGTTTTACTGAAAGGGAAATTAAATAGAAATGAAGTCAATTACATAACCTACCGCAATGTATTCATTTATAGTAAAGTAAAATAGTTTATTGTATGTCCATTGAGAATAAATTTTGGCAGGCAAAGCGTTTCAAACAGTTGGCATATTAATTAAATATTTTTTTTAAAAAAATAACAAAAGATATTTATCCTTTTCCCATTTAATGATTTACCTATACAATTATAGTTTCTTTCCCAGACATTGGAGAACAGATAGCTGGGCCTTGATTCTCTTCAGATGAGAATACATGGAGAATAAGCTGTTATATTTACCGAATGCAAATTTTCTCATTTTTTCTTATATACAGTCAATGTTCTGTGCACTATACTAAACGGGCTTTCCTATGCCTAGAAGTGAATGGTATGCAAACAGCAGGTGTGTTTGCAGGTAGATCACTCTCTTATAACCAGCTGGTAAGAGTAACCCTGGAAACTTGGCTTCCTGTGATCGCAAGTACTCCAAGATATAGTTGAAATGCTGTTGCTCTTCTCTTCCCTATAATGGGCAAATTTTGACCTTCATTGGCTGTGATGGTTCTTGAATGAATTTCCTGAACTCTCGCTTCAAGGATCTGATATTCTTAAACTGTTTCATAAGTTGGAATATAACATTAAGAATTGCATTTAAACATCTATCATTCTGTACTGCTTCCAGTCTCCTTACGGTTTCACACTCGAACGGTTCCGTCATCCGAAATGTTTTTATTACTCGTTTTAATTATACGTTATTGCTTTTCATCAAACGTCGCAATTAGACACAATGAAATTAGCCCGTGTGTGAACGAAAGTGGTGCCGATATTGCCGAGTTAGTTTATGAAGACATTCCCTCTAAATGTGCCCTCAACACACTTAAGTATGCTTGTGTATTCAACAGTAAAAACTTCCGTTGTTGCTAGAAACATTATTTTACTCTTCGTTCAATGCATTCCTAGAAATTCGTCAAAGTAGGAAAATTTCTGTTTAAGCATCGGCGCTATATTCATTCCCAGAAATTTATTTAAGCGCGAATATAGAAAATATGTTCAGTTGAGAGGATATAAAATAAAATTTTCTCGAATTAATTCTCATTTGTGCTATGCATCACTGCGTATTACAGCTTACGACATATATTACACTATACGCTCTTTAACTTTTGAATGCATTATGAAAATTGTATTATTCAGAAATTCTGAGGAACAGATTTTATCTATTTGTATGATATGATTATAATTCAACTTTATTTCCTTTCTTATACTTTAATTTTTATGTTACCACTGTCTTTAAATCAGTTCATAATTATTTATTACTCTACTATTCGATATAATCCTCCATCTTTGTTCAGATATCCACAGGCCTCTATTTCTTAAATAACTTGTAAATAAAGTTTATAAAATCACATTTGTATTTAATAATGCATTTCGAGAATAAATTTTATTTTCTCTGAAATATTGAGGAATATTATGAAAATTAGAAATAAATAATAATATGTTTTATTGCCTATCATGCTCTTTCATTTACTGCATATAAATAAATTCTTGTAATCTGTATCTATATATTTTTAATTCGCAAAAATGTTTCTTACCAATATTATTTCCATTTCCTATATTGAATCTATATTTTGTGTTCATTATATGTGAAATGTTGTGTTATTTATTTCCCTAAGACAAGAAAGCAGACAAATTTTGTCTAAGAAAATATTGAATTTTTTTCATTCCACCGCGTAATACAGCTTAAAAAGTATCCCTCTACTAAAATGGAAAATATCCTACACTTACAGAAATACAAAAGTATAATTATTAGAGTCTAATTATTGCACAATTAAACTTATTTTATCAAAGCCTCTTGTGCATATTAAAATAAAATTAATGTATATTATATTTTTTCGCGCTGATATGCGAAATATTTATGAATACATTCTCCTTCCGTTAAGTACTTAGTTGAAATTATTATTCATTACCTAGGTATCTAGGTATATGCAAACATAAATGAAACATATTTTCTTAATGTATACAAGCTTCGAAATAAATAGACAGATTCATCATGATTTATTAAGTATAAAAACTGCTTAAAAAGATGAAAGCAGTCATTTTGAGTAAGAAACAAAATTTATTCCAATTTAGCAACAATTTATTTTTAAACACTGACAGAATTCTGAAATATAAAAGCAACATTTGTTAAAGTATTTTACTCATGCTAGTAACGTTTATGCAATTTATATTTCATGAAGCTATTTATATTTATTTGTGTATAAAGATAAATAATGCATTCACCTGCAAAAATGAAGCGTTCTTATTTCCTAGGTCTCATTTATTTAGAATTTTCCACATCCCACAGATAATTTCAAAAATTTTAGTTCGCAGTTAGATTCTTTTTTACTGAAAGAATAGATATCATAATACTCTTCAAAACTCAAAGTACAATTATGTACAACTATTTTTTGAACATAAAAAAATCATTGTAACCATAATAACTTCTTTTGCTTGAAAAATATGCCATGCATGCTCAAGCCAAAAAAATTTAGTTAAAACTTGTTTTAAAAAAGTTTAATCAAAAAATACATTAAAAGTTCGAATCTAAAAAAAGATCCATTTTGTGGGAACTTCAAAGAAGGAGCTTCTTCATTTTTGAATTATGGTTTTATAATACCAAATATTAATTGTTTAAGCAAGGAATTTAATTCTGCATCGCTGTTCAGAAAACTAGAGATTTATTGATCTGTGCTATAAAGAAAATTCAGTAATTGAAAGCTGGAGTCGATGGATGGAACACTTTAATACAATATAAACTTCCTTTTATTTCTGTACTTATATTTGATGTAAAGTATTTTGTAGGTTGTAGAAAGAAATTTCTTCCTTCTGAATTCTGAACCAGAAACTTCGTTTGAATTAAAGTTTAAAACTGAATAAAGGATATCAATATTTCAGTCGAATTCAACTGAAAATAAAGAACTAAAATTTCTCACTTCGATTTTACATTAAAAATATTTTATTTACAATTTGACTAATGTTTTCTATTAAGTAGCTGATATATACTTCTCATTTAAACCGAAATCAAAGAATTTATTTAATGGAATCAAAAACTAATTTTGTTTGAACAAATGAAAACCAAAATACAAGAAAAAATCTGATCCAACATCCATTTAAAGCGAGCACACATTATTCCATAATTAGTTTTAGGTTATCCATATATGGTGAGACATTTAAATCTTACTATATCAAAATAATTAGCTAAAACAACTTACTGGCCATTATTTTACTGCTTCAATAACCTGTAGAAAAGCGTATAATCTCCACACTCTTGCTCTTGATTAGCCAAGGAACCCATCTGGTCTAAAGACGTAATTGAATCCCGTACAGTACCATAAGGCAGCTCTTAGAACTCTGACAACATTTTCTTTTTCTACTTTCGTTCTTACAATATGAGGTATTTTGTCATTTCCCTTTTCCTTAGTTATTTGTATGTACGCAATTGCTGAGAGCTCTCTATAGACTGTCATGAATATCTGTTTTCTTATTTCCTAGATATCTAAGATCATAATAATTAAGGGGTTGGGATAAAGATTGTCTTGTATCGTGAGCTGCATTGAAGAACATAATGCGACTTCTCGAAATTGGTGCAATCATGTGTACTTGGTATAAAATGAAGAACTTAATTGAAAACGTAGAATAATTTCCTTCGAAATGAAAATTTACGGTAAAGGTCTTTAATACCTTAATATAATATAAAATTATATGAATCTCTAAATCTATTAAAAAGAATGACAATGTTTTTTCCCTTGCGGCGGTGATTATTCTTTTGTATATTTAATTTTAATGCAAATGAGAGAAACTTTGAGGAAAGTTTATCCTCGTGTAGCGTTACTTAGAAACATATCGTTACTTAAAATCTTGTGTGAATCTCGCATTACTTTGTAGCAATGGATTACTGTAAGTAAATAAAAAAGAACTATTACAGATTTCGTATTAACACTTCACAATTCATTTTCTAACTAACACTTCATAAAAGTGAAAAATAATACCGACTTTATCGATGAAACGAATCGTATGATAAAAATTGTTTTCCGCTTATGCAAGTCAGAGACATATTGAAACTAATTATTAAAGTAAATTTCGAGTCGTCAAGGCCAATCGCTATTAATAAATTTGTTTCCTATCAACACACGGTTTGATGAAAGTAACTCGGAAAAATTCATCTGCAAATTTCACTTACTCCCGTAAATGAGTGCAAATCAATGTAATAAATAACGTATAAAATGAAAGAATAAATTGCTTAACACGAATTAAACATAACTGAGAAATCTAAGAAACATTTTTGTTGCACTGACGTTCTTTTAACAAAAAATTATCATTTTTACAGATGGTTCACAGAATAGGTTTTATTTATATAGGGCCCGTAGAACTTTACAGTTGCGTGGATGTATAAAGGAGCAACGAATGCGAATTGTTTTATAAAGAATATTGCATTGCAAAGGAGCATATTATTCGCTTTGATTTGTTTTCCGTCATCAGCAATGTCCCGTAACTACGAGTTGTGGGACATTATTGTCCGTAGGACAGTATTGGAGATCAGTAGGACAGTATTGGAGTTTCGTCAATTATTTAACGAAACAAAATTTCATATCACTAGTGCATAATCGCTCAGACCTCTATGTAATATCATACCGAATATGATCAAATCCGAAATGAAAACAGTAAGCAGTGAGTTTTCGAGAAATTTCGGCATTATGCAAAAGAATTTAAAAACAGACGGCAACAAGATACTAGGTGAATAATTTTTATGAATTTTTTTCAATTTAAAATACCTAAGATAGAGACAATAAGATGAAAATCAACCAAGAAATAAACACCGAAATATGATTTTCTAAGTATAAGAATCTTTTCTTTACCTTTTTCTGAAATAGAAAGAAATATTTTAAGTGTTACATTTTATCGTGTTTCAATTAGATTTGTTCGAAAGAGATTTTTTACTTTTACATGGGAATTGAAAAAAAGTAGCATAACACGGAAAACATAATCGAATCCTTTGCTTTCTGCTAATGTTATAGCCTCAAAAATCCACTTAAGCACAATCACTTTATCACAGTGACAAATGCTTCCATCTCTAACGTCAAAGTGGATTGCTTAGTAAAAACCATTTTCTAATGTTTTAACTCACACGATAAAGAACTTGTAGAATTGCTTATAAAAATAAATTACAAGTTCTCAACCCTCTAGTTCTTAACAACAATATTTTTCCTCTCAACACTTTATTTTTTTAACAAAATAACACGAAAAATTCATTCTCGGGCACTTTTATTTACTTACTCAAGCAAGTGTAATAAATTATAGAGAAAATAAACAAACAAAAGATAATGTTGCGTCACACGGAAAGGAATGGAAAAGAAATCTTAAGTAAGCAATTTCTTTCTACGCGAACTAGATTTTGATTCAGAATTATCATTTCCGCAGCTAGTTCAAAAATAGTTTTTAGTATTCTGAGCCAGCACAATTTCGATATATCAACAACGAGTTTAAACAAAGAGCAGTAAATACGAATTCTTTCAAGAGATTTGTCTGTGCTGAGGAGTATTTTGTATGTTATAATTCATTTTCATCACATGCTAAACATACTAAAATATAAGCTAATTTGCGACTCATCTCATCAAGAACACAAATAAAAAGGAAACACACCATTCCGTTTCAAAAACAGAAAAAATATATTCGTTGTTCTTCTGTTATCAAGTCCATTTTCTTTAATATAAATGCAGTAAATTATATTAACTTAAAGACTTAATTAAATTAAAGACATCTAGAAGAACCAGGCAGTATAGGGCGTTGATAAAAGAAACTTAAAAATTTATTTGCAAAATCAGGTAGCTTTTTTTCAACACTATTGATTTTTTGTAAATACTAGACTTAAGCAGCTAAAATGAAATAATAATTAAATTTTCCCCACAAAATCTGAGGGCGGGGTGACCGTCCCCTGATTTGCCGCCATTGGCCAGAAGCAAACATTCGTTTTGGCGCCTCCTCCCCCGTTTGTAGCGTTGGCTAACAATAATCTCACCTTTCCAAACAGAAATGCATAAAATAAAATTATGAATGTAAAATGGAATATTTTTTATGGACCACACTTCTTGAATACATTTTTAATGAATAAACGCATGTATCGAATAAAGCAGGACACATGACTCGTGTTTCAGAACAATGATTGAAACAAGCATTTATAGATTGGAATCTTCTTGATTTAGACGATATTCTCTTTTGATGTTCATTTAAATATAGCATAAGCAAATATTTTATTAGATATAAAACTTCATCCTATTAGAATCATAATTGCATATAATATAACTTTTAGCTCTCTTCTGCCAGAAAAAAATTTAAATTTCAATCAACCTTACTCTGTACATCTTATATAATAACACCGACGAATAACAGGAATTTCTTTCCCTATTTCTGAAAATTATATTAGTATTTTATATCCTTATAAATAGTAAAATAAGAATAAAAATATTCATTTAAAATTTTTTGAACAGAAGATCATTCGAACGTATACAATCCATAACTTTAAATTTTCACTTTTGTCTGGAATATAATGAGGTAAAATGCTTAATTTGGGGTATGCTAGTAGCGTTTAATATTTCTAATTTTTTAAATCATTTTGTAAGCATGGTATGTTATGTACTGTAATTTACAAAGAACAATAAAATTGATGCTTTTAACTTTATATTTTCTTATTAGAAAATTAATTTATTGAGGACAACCGTCTGGATTTTATGTATCCCCTCCTCTTTTGAAAATATCATCGATTTTATATCAAAATATCGTATGTCAAAGATTACACATATGAAAACTTATAAAATTTTCATGTAGCAGCTGAACCACTAGTGACATATGCCATTTTGTGACAACATACAAAAGTCACATACACCAATTTGTAAGCAGATTAAGGATGGAGGTTATTGCAAACACAACCTGTTTTCGGTTATTCCTGCTTATTTCACCTCAGGTTTAACCTGGAGGTTATAACCGACCAAATTAACTGGGTTTCGGTTTTTTAAAATATAAAACAACGTTTTTTGTTACATTTTAGAAAGGGGGTAAAACGTCCTGTAATATACTCGCGTCCTAAAATTTCCTTAGTGGCCTCATCGAAAGCATTAAAATATCCAATATTTCTGACGCAAATTAAATTACTACACCAGAAATCATTCTTGATGCATTTTTAAAGGTGAAATAGGCTTCAGGAGTGTGGTAAAGCCAGAGCACCGTTCCGGCACTGTATTTTGTTTTAACGAGAAATAAATATTAAATGATTTTAAAACATCCTGAAAGCAGCTCGATTTTTGTCATCCAAGAGCTTCCCGGCTCTGCTTATTTTGCAACAACACCATTGATAGGCTGAGACTTGAGCAATTAATGACGGTTTTAGTCAAATAACCTGTGAAGGGTTACAGGACTTGTGAGGCTCTAGGGAAATTAACTCAAATAAACTCAAACACGTGGGAGTTGTGTTTTGTTGCTACTGATTGAATCAAAAGTAATACATTTCAATGGATTACCACGAAAACAAAATCGTGCACATGGCCGATGCACCGCTTAATTACCGATGACTACTTAACGTAGTGTTGTTAATATATTATTTATTCGTATTAAATAAATTTATTTTAATTTTAAAAATACTAATTCAGATCTTTTTCTAAACAAACTACCGCCCACTGAATAGTACTTACCTGATTTCTTTAATTTACCTCTTTTCCAAAACTAATTTAGCCCTATTTTTTACACGGTTGTTGTATTGTTTAAGAAAACGGTTGTAACCTGGCCAAAAAGAAACGAAAAAACCGGGTAATCGAAACGAAGAAACCGGTTTTCGGTTTTAACAGGTAGGTTTTTCCCATCCCTAGAGCAGATGTAGCGAACCTGGACAAGTGTTTTGCATAAATAAACCCTCTTGGAAAAATTGACATAAAATTTTGATTTAACATTCATTTAATGTTAAATATAATATAAATTTTTTTTATTAGTAAGAATCCCAAAATATTTGTAATTTTCTTTAAAGCAAGATTTCAGTTACAAAAAATGAATTGAAAGTAACAAACTGTTTAATATCCGAATTTTATTCATGTTTTTTCTATAAATGGATTAAATTTCAAAAGCTTTGATCCTAATGACACGTAAAAATTTTAAACAAAGCATATAATTTTAAAGGGAAAAAAACCTGACTACAGTATATGCACTTATTGTCATAAAATCATTTCTATATTAACCGGCAAAACGTCTTATGACTTTCATTATTCCCTTTCATCGTGGGTTATGTTATTTTATAAAATATAAAATTAAATAACATATTTTGTGTCTTCGTAACGTTAGGAAATCTATTTTATTAAGTAGAGACAAATTTTAAATTATTTTAAGAAGATATTTTTAACATTGATAATATTAATCAAGAAATGAAAAGCAAATAAATTTTATATAAACAACGACACATTCATATGCTTTCTGTAACGTTTCAAACATGAAAAGATCTGATCATTACGAAGAGTTAATTTTTTGCTCCGAAATTATTGCAAATAAAGAAAATTAAAAAAATGATAGTAGCGTAGGTATTTATTTTTATAAAAAAAACCATATGTTTTTGTGTGTCTAGTCTTAAGCCATTCGTATTTCAAACTCGATCTCTGGCTTCATTTCCTCGAGTCACAATTAAATTGGAAAAAAATAGACATTTTTTCAGAATAAAATTCTAATTCATAACTACAAAAAATTATTTATCTAATTGAAATCCCAACTGCATCAAATTTTATGATCAAATGAAAAACAGGTTGAAATATCGAGAATAAAAAAGAAATCTAAAGAAAAGTGTGCTTTTTTTTAAAGACAAAGCATTAATCCTAGGGTTTTTTTTTCATTTTATCTCGATATTCGTACTAAAAGCTAAAAGATTTATCAATTTTCATTTAACAAGATGCGGTTGTAAAAGCCCCAATATATATGAATTAAGTATTCTGTTGTTCCTAAATTTAATTCATTATTTTTAGTAATTCTAAATTATCGAATTTCTTTTTGAGAATAGAATTAACTCATTATTTTTATACTTTTCCCATGGCGTCTGGGTCAGTAAATAGTCAACATTTGCTTGTAAAAGTTACCCATGTTTCGTAATGAAGTTTCGAAAATGAGTTTCAGCTTTTTTATTGCGGTTTTGATAGAAAAAAGTGTTGCAATAACTGTTGATCTATTTAAATGCCTTTCTAAAGAAAATGAAAGAGATTTATATATGTAACTTGGAAGTGTAACATTTTGAAAATTTAAAATTTAAAAGCCCCAAGGACAAACATTACAAGGCCCCAAGGATAAGGCCTCAATAATAAAAATTTTTCTAAATAAAAAACTTAGGAAAATGTTTGTTAGAAAAAAATTGAAAATTTTTTATTTTTTAAAAATTGTTTTAGTTTTGATAGCTGATTGTTATATTATTTTCAGTGCTGATTTCAAAGATGAAATCCATTTTTTTCCTATTACATACGGTTTTTTTCACAAAATGATTTAATATTTTGGGGAAATAGACAATATCAAAATATTGTGAGATTTAATTTTGATTTCATCACCTCATAAATACATATTTTACATTTATATTCTAGCTCTGTTAGGATTTAAATGATAAATGAATTTATAAAAAAAGTTTATAGTAGAGTTCTTCTTTTTTCTGAAAACTACTTTTTCCGCTTTTCTTCTAATGAATTTTTCTGGGATTGTTTCTCTTCAACCTCCAGCAATAGTCACATCACATTTATATACCACCTACTTCTTGATATCATCTTTCCATATCCTTTATGTCTTATATCTTTCCATATCCTTATGTGAAATTTTCCTTGACTGCGTCTAAATTTCCAAGGAAATGGACTAGGTGCGAATGGAGAACATGAACTTTTGAGCTCATATTACACCTTAATATTTCTTCTACAATAGATTTCAAGTTTCCAAGAAAGATAATTACTACTAGTTTCAAAGATTTCCGGGCTTTTGTCCTGGTTGTTTTCATTTCTAATTCAAAATTTCCATTTTTCTTCAGTTTTCCGATCTCGGCTTCTACAAGTACCCATTCCTTAAATTTTGCTTCTGAAAAACTCGAGAATAGTTCCCAAAGGCATTTGAAACATTCTTCTTCTTCTGGTAATACCTGAACAAATTGTTTTATAAGGTAATTGTTATCTAATATATCCGGAGGGAATGGACCAGTATACCGAGTCTATGAGAGACAGGGTATCTGGCATGTGAGAGGTTAGGCTTAAATATCTTTTTTTTGTTCTTTACATTAATCACATAGCATCTAAAAATAACAATCAACAGTATGATTTTAGACTCTCTCCAAGCCATTGATATACCAAAACAGAAAAAGTTATTTTTTTTACCTTGAAACCATTGCCTTAATTCTTCTACACGGAAGGAACAAATTTTGTGTGGGTCCCTAAGCATGCCTTTATCCCCCATTTTCATGTCTAAAAAAGCAAAATACAGTTTTCCCACAAATTCTGAAATGTTTCTTTACTGTATCGTTGCCGAGATATAGCAGAAAAAATATGCTATATCTTGTGAATTAATTCATCGTCTGGAAGCCATTTCTCTCAACCACATTACAAACTAAAAGTAAGAAGCTCGTCTACTCAAAACTGATGATTAAACACAAGTGTACTGAACTGAGTTTAGAAAGACATTGATGGCGCAGTAGCAAAAATGGAAAAAAGATGGAGAATGGTTATAAGGAAAGGGATGAGAGACATGCACCAACAAGCTAGAGATCCGGTTTTAACTTATTTTCTCTGGCTTTACTGCTGTGTTTAACAGGCATTTACCAGTTTAGTAGAAAATCTAATAAATAATAGTTTATTCTTGCTTGGATAGAATTTTATATAAGTAAATAATTATTTAAAACTTAAAATATATTTGATTTCATACAATTAATTTTACGTTGCTCTAAAATATACGAAATTCGTTCACATTACATCTCTGATTTGTGATAAAACTGTAAGAGATGTAATTTTTAATTAATTGTTTCAGTAATCAGCATCACGAAACTACAGAAAAAGTAATTATTTCTAAGACAATTTTTTCATTGCACACATGTGTAATTAGTACATTGAGATGCTTCTTAATATACGGTTGGGTCGACAGGTAATGAAGGAAATGTAAAACGCTATTTTCTGTAAAGAAAAACTAGTTAATTTTTTATTTCGCATAATTGTTTAATCAATTTACAATTTCTTAACAAAAATATCCCGAACTTATACTGGAAAAGTTTATTTATTTAATTGTTTTCCACATTTCAGTAAAATACTAAATTTATAATTTGCTGATTTTGGATGAATTAAGGACTCTTCTATGTATTCGAATTTTTCTGCGCATGGAGATAAGTCTTGCGGATTCGTAAAGAGACGTGAGATAATAATATTATATGAATAGGCATTCTTTATTTCTACTTTTTCAGCCACATTGAAAATAATCCGCTCAGGACTCTGAATTAATTCCGTATCAATTATGAAATCAATCTCTCTTGTATCATTAAACAAAAATTTGCTTTTAAATTTTATAGTGTTTATATACGGATTAAAAACAGTATAGTTTACAAAAATAGCATTCATATGAAATGAAATATAAAATTTAAATTTAAAAGGTATCACAACTAAATTCAATTTTTTAAAATTTGTAACACAAAAAATTTTATGGTTGTCTTTTTTATCTACTGTGTTTTCTGCCATGGAAATGGCATCGAGTTGAATAAAAGTAAGTATATTTTACACCTTAAAATACAAAAAACAACATTGCCTTTGATTGATTACATCCCTAATTTGTATGTAAATTTTAGTTTTTTTATCTCTTATTTGTATCTAAAATTGTTCACTTTTGTTTTGATTTTCATCTCTAATATAGACAAAAGCTGAATAAATAAATAGATTTTCGTTATCCTTCCTGGAGTTAATTTCTAAGCTATTGAAGTTATTCGGCTATTTTAGGTATTCTCGATTGTCTTAAAATAATTTTTATTTCAATAAAAAAATCTGATTTTTGCATTATTTAATGTATCTGGAAGGCATCAAGGATGCTATATTATTACTTAAATCTCTGATTTCTTCACAAAATTTTCGATTTCCTTTTTCAAAAGTAAATTTGTTTAAAAAAATTTTCTTACCAATAATATAGTCATTTTTGTTAACGACACAAAGTTGCGCAAAAATTTTGTGACAATTTTTTCTCAATTTTTGTATTCCTTTTCACTTATATCCGAACACGCATTTTGCTTCTATCAATTTGTCAATGACTGAATGGACATCATAACTATGTGTGACAAATAAACAACATATTGTGAATGTACTTGGAGGTTATCAATCAGTTTAATCTTTTCGATAGACATCTATTTCTTGGAAGTAACATCTTGGAAGCCCTATCAACGGAAAGATAGAGGCAACCAGGTAATAGAATAAATTCGTAAAATTAATCGTCATATGATTGAGATTGATCTCTGTTCTATTGAGTGGAGCATCCGAGTTACCGCGAAAGAACTATATACTTTATTTTTAAATGTCAAATAATTAATGATATTTTTCATTAACCTGAATAAAAAGATGCAAACATATTTCAAATTTTAACACTTATTTAAATTATTTTAAAAATTTAGATCGTTTGTAAAAAATTATATCTCTCAAAATCTGGATTTACCCATCATGAACCACGCCTAACCATAATCATATCCTAAGACTATTATATTGCACCGAGTTCTTTTATTATAATAATAGTAATGGGTCTTAATTTCATGACATACCAGTAAAGCATTTACTCAATATTCTTATTATTGGTAATGTAAGAAATATAAATCTATTTAAAATCTTAAATTAATAACCACTAATTACAACAATACTAGCATTCACCAGGAAATGTTAAGTAGTTTATAGAAAAAAATTATTTTCTTTACCCATTCTCGTTTATGAAACGTATATTAATTGATTGTTTATTTTACTGAATTGCATTTTTCATAATTCTTTTAGCAAGCTAATATATAAGTTTAAACTCTCTCTACTGGAATATGAAAATAATCTATGAAATAAATATAGATTATTTTCATATTCCAGCCATTATTTTGATTCCTTCAATTAGCTTATAACTGAATTTCTGTGTAATTATTAATTCCTGTGTATTATAAGAAACAATAGTCCGTTCTTTTTATTTGATGATTGAATTTAAAATGATATAAAATAGTCAGCTTTCGTTAATTTATTTTATGAAATATCGAACAAAATTTAACTATTGCAGCAATCATTTGGTATTGGTATTCATTAGGTTATATTTCATAGCAATCATTACATATTAAACCTAATAATAATAGTTTTAACATTGTATCGCTAAATGAAAAAGGAAGGTTATTTGTAGAATTCCCTAATTTTTCTAAAGTGCACATTCATATCAACAAAGAAACATTGGTGTTCAAACGTAAATCATATAAAATAAGACTTATTTATTTAATTAAATAAGCTCTATTTATTTTCTGACTGATAATCTTATTGAAAATAAAAGGGTTCAGTGTTTCGAAAATTTCAGAAACCTGCAGATAATAATTGATGTACTTAAGATTTTTTGACGATTTAAAATTCTTTACTAGGCAAGAAAATATAATTTTTTCCTTAGATATTCGAAAGAAATGACAAAGGAATAAAAGATGTTTAGACAATATTTTATAAGATCATGGCTTGCACTTTTATTTTTCCTCCGTCGCATGTTCTTTCATGGATTAATAAATAGTTCTTACAAAACTAAACATGTCTTGGTTTCTTATAATAAATGATGTACGAATTTTTTTGCCAGAGATGGTCTTCGAGACTTTTGTGAAGATAGGATTTTCTTCTTTCTTTTATTTGTTTAAAAGTTGTTAAATAAATTACTTTTGTTTTATTTTTAGTAGGCATCTTTTTCTATTTAGATTATACTGAAGATAAAAAAAAATGTAACTTCAAAGAATTATGATTTATAACGATGATCTTAATACACAAATATGAATTAATATGGAAGTTAAGGTAAGGAAAACCCTTTCTATTCAGATATTTCTCAGGAAAATGGGAACTTCATAGCAATTTTATTAATCTCATTCTACGTAAATAGCATCAGCCAGGTAAATAAAAAAATAAGAGCTTAAATGATTTTAATAATGCAATATGATAAAAATCTTGTATCAAAAATGAATATTAAAAATGACTAATAAATTAAGAACCAGTTGCACAATCCAATTTTTCGCTGAATGTAGGTGAAAATTGGTGTAGCCTCGAAATGCGATGTCGGCTCAGGTGAAAACCAAACAAGAGATCGATGGTTCGAAAAAAAAACAACCATTAACTCTTAATGCATTGTATTTTTTTAACACAAGAAGGCTAATTATAAGTTTCTATGCATTTTACATTATATGTTTTATTTTTCTTTCAACATACATCGACAAATTGAAATGTAGTCAAAGAAAATTTCGCAGTATGCTTTTACTGAATTAAAATATTTCTATTTCTCATTTTTACAAATGAAATGTAACAGACATCGATCGGAAATTAATTTTTATTTTTATAAAGGAATCGCATCGCATTAAGTAGTTTAAAATAAATTTCTATAACGATGTAACAATTAATGTTGATGTATTCGGCGTTAAGTTGATCATGTCAAGAAACAACGCCTAGTTTCGAATCCAGCATTTATTTTTAAACAGTTCAGATTTGGAGGTCGTACATTTATATTGATTTGACTGCGGTTAAAGACACATTTAAAGCTGTACTGACTAAAATAACTATTAACAAGGATATAAAATACCTTCCTTTGTTAAAAAATGATTTATTGAACCCGAATTCAAACACAGTCACAACATTAATCTATTAGGTGCTTCGACGACGAGTACTAGGCACACTTTCTGCTGTATTTGAATGCAGTGTCGACGGTTCGGATCTCAGTTCAGGAGTCATTGCAGTGGGCGCTGTAAGCTCTACTGGACGTGGTGTAGCTTCTACTTCGCCGGTAGAAGCAGGATATACTGGAGGTAACTCTTTATCTGAAGGAGGAGGAGTAGATGACACCTCTGGAATACTTGGAAAACTTGATTCAAGTGCTGATAAGCTCAGCGGAATATCACTTCCCACATATCTCATTTCATCAATATTTCTACGATAGATTTTGTTACCAACTTCTACTTGGTAGTTAAACTTTCAATCTTTTCTTAGAACTGTACCTAACAACCATTTTCCGTCTGTATTGGAAATTCACTTATGACCATTTTAACTCCGACGTCAAATTGATGCACTGCTGAATTGGTCGTTTTTTCAAGTGTTGTTTCATTTTGGTGCAATAAATCCAGACGTATAAGGATATCACGACCCAAAAACATCATAGCAGGAGATAGGTGGGTGATAAAATGAGGTGTTTTACTTTACTGCATTAAAAATGTCTGCAATATAAAGTCTCTACTACCAAAATCAACTTTAGCTTGACGCATAGCATCTATAAAAGTTTGAACAAATCTTTCAGCTTCTTCCGTTTGAACTGGAAAAATATGGAATTGTTTTAATGACAGATGCCACTTTTGTTTAAAAATGTTTGAAACTCATTAGAAACAAAAGATCTACCATTATCTGAAACTAAAGTTTTGGGTAAAACATATCTACAAAAGAGCTATCTTAATACTTCGATCGTTTTTCCACTAGTGATAGTATTCATTGGAAACACTTCAGACCTCTTCGAATGAGAATCCACAACAATTAAATACATAAAATTCATGAAAGGACCTGCAAAATCTATATGAATTCTTTCCTATGGTTCAAAGGCTATTCCCAAGGATGTACCATTGTTTTAGGAGAGCTCTTTGCATAGCAATTTGAAATAGCATTTCACAAAATCAAGTGTGGGAAACAACATCTCAAATGTAATGCCCGCCCTATAAGCACCAAAATATTGTACGATGTTTCCACTATGCTGTTCGATATTCTGAATGCTGCAAAATAGCGCGAAGATATTGTAGCGATATTGCACAGCATCTTGTGCTAATAGGGTTATCACTGATTCATTTCTGAAGGCGTTTCCTCATCTTCCATATCATGTGCGAAGTTCAGTCTCTGGGCGTAATCTCTGGGCTTTTCATGCGGATATTATTAATATTGACAGGTTATAATATATAATAGCCGCGGTTTAGTATATATAAAAACCAATTACTCACATTGATCGTAACATATACATTTTATTCTGCTTGGAATAATTTACAATTATAGCTTTGAAATTATAATATGTATATTTGATCTTTTTGAAAACAACATAAATGTTCAATTTATTAAATTGCAGTAATTGCATAAATATTTTAATCATTATTATTATATTGCTGCACAATTTTTACTTTTCAAATCAGTTTGATATTTTGAAACTTTGTTTTCTTTTATATTTGTAACTTATAAATTTCCTTTCAAAATTATATATTTTGAATAGTTTTCGCACCTGAAAGCATATTATAATTTATCATCTCGTGTAAGCGCAACAGATTTAAAACAGAAGTATCAACTCAAGAAGAAACTAAAGTTAAAAATATATATGATAAAAAGACACCAGGAACTACTTTTATAGATATTCAATATCATAAAAAGGAAAATAATATCTTATATAACAGAAATTGTGTATATTAATCTCTTGCTTAATTGTTTTAGAAATGAAGTTTTCCAAATAAACAAATTAAACGTATTTTTCATCTGTTTATAATTCATAGTTAGGATAAAAATTACTCATAATAATCTCGTTATAAAACATATTTTCAATTTTATGGAACCGGCAAAAGCACTGCGTTAATTAGAAATTAAATCGCAGTTTCTAATTTAAGATCTATAAAATATGCACCAAATAATACAATTCTAAATTTTCTGTAAGGAAAATAATAATAATTTCTTAACTTTTTTCCTTTCTGTTTCGAATTCTACTTGGAGTTGTAATTTATAAAGTTAAATTAATATTGAATTAATAAAATATATTTCAGTTAGTGATTCAACTACAGAAAAATAACTAAAGAAAAAATATTTAGCATCCTTTAAATGCCACTTCAGACTTATGAAATTATAATAATAAATTCAAAATTTTTTTCACAGGCCACACAAACTCCAAGAAAATCAGTGCAGTAATTAAAACAAATAAATTAAACAATTCAGATTTATGGAGCTTATTTCCATTCATCATCTAGCATTATAAACCACACAGGGTCAAATCCGAACCAAAATCACTCCTGAACAAATCCAATACAATTAACAACAGTCCCGTTACTGCCAGGTGACGAGTCATACAATTTACTGCGATCCTGAGAACTTTCTTCTATCCAGTACCCTTCAAAGCGATTGAAATGAGGAGGGATCGGATTGTAGAATGAATTCCGAGATTTTTCCTAATTTGGTAACGAAAGAGCCTGTCGTCTATGAGAGCGCGCCGTAGTCAGAGCTGTGTTAAACATTACTATTCTTCTGCTAATGTTGGAAGGAGGGATAATTAATTTACTGATGTGAGAGATAAATAAAGCGCATTTTTAAAACTTGGAATTTGGCAAGGTATTGCTGAAATTATGACGTTAACTCTTTAACAATGACACTGTTTTACTCACCATTCAATGATAAGCATCTAATAGCCCGAGACCTCCCGAACCGTTATTATAGGGTTAATTATAAAGAAATTATTAAATCGATTGGTTCACAACAATTAAGATATCTTATATGTATGTAAGCAGTGAGAAAATTAGGCATTCTGAAATGAATTTATTTGTTCAAATGAGAATTAGGAATATTTACAGTTAGAGAAACATTAAACAAAAACATAACATAGAGAAACATTAAATAGAAACATAAAAATATTTGAAAATGGGGATCGAAAGGATGATTAAACTTATTTGGATAAAAAGTCTTGCAGATATTAAAAGAAAATGAAAGGTATTATATATTTTTTTGAAATTAAATGCGCAATATATCTGAACGTTTTCTTGTCCCAGTCTTAAATGTATCGTAGAAATTAATATTTCATTCCAAGATTTCTAAAATAGTTCACAAAATATTTCAGAAACGTATTCAAATTTTTAAATCAAAGAAAATATAAATTACATTCTTTATTAAATACAAAAATACTTAAAACAACAAACATTTATGAAATATTACGTTTTATCATGAGGAAGAAACATAACTCATTTAGTTTTATGTTAATAAATTGACAGAATGTTGAAGCATAAAAACAACCCTTTTAAAAAAACTTTATCCATTCAAGTACGTAACATTTATATTTCATAAAGCTATTTATATTTATTTGTGTAGAAAGACAAATAATGTATTCACCTGCACAAAAATTTAACATTTCCGTTCCTTCGAGTTGCCATTCATGCATAGCCTTCTACATATTACAGAAGATTTGAAAAATTCTCGTTAGCAGTAGAGTTCATTTCTACGAAGGAAATAAAAACATATAATACTCCCCGAAGACCTTAAGTAAAAAAATATGTTTGATGCCAAGTAAAAAATATCGCAGCAACTCTAATAACTTGTTTCGCTTGCAAAATATTCCACATATTCTTAAGGAAAAACATTTATTCAAAAAATAAATTAAAAGCTGTAATCTAGTGAATAGGTTCATTTTTGGAAACTTTAAAGAATAAATATAAGAAACTAATTTTAAAAAAGGATTGCTTTATAACGTTAATACGTAATTAACGAAACCAAAAATTTTAATGATTTTTCCCCGTTGCTGTTGTTTACTAGAGATTTATTGCTCTCGGTTATAAATGAAAATCAGTAACTGAAAGTTGGAGTCTGAGATGAGAAGATAGTTGAATGAAATAATAACACTCTTTTATTTCTGGGCTCACATGAATTGATGTCTGAAGAAAGAAATTTTCTGAAATTTATCACAGAAACTTCGGATGAATTTTTAATTATAAAAGGGGTAGAGGATAATAAAGATATCTTGATTTAAACTAAAGACATGAAATTGAAGTTTTCATATGATTTGTAAATTAACAACTCATCCTGAGGGAAATTTTTTTTATTTGCTTTCCCCCCATTGTTTTCTTATTATTTATCAAGTTTTCATTCCTTTTATCAGTTAGTATTTATTTATATATCATCTGTTTGTGAAATTTTATATCTTTGTTGGAAGCTTCACAAACGCATTTCTTGTTCTGTCTGAACTGTGTATTTTAGGGTATTTACATTTAATCTATTTTTCTGTTTAGGAAACTTAGAAGGAAATTTCATCAGCTTGAAGCAGCTCTGCTTCAAAATAGTGTTTTGATGGAAAATTTGCAGTGGTTGTGGATAATTCATTGAATATTTTTAATTTCTGTTAAGTTTTCAAGATCCTTTATAGTAGTTAAATTTTATATCAAAAACTGCAAGAAATCGATCTGAAGTAGAATATGACGGAAGCAACTTTTTTATTCGGATGGTTGTAAAAATATATAATATGGAATTGAATATCAGGTTATATCATTAGTGATGAATCATTTGGCTTGGTTTCTGTTGATTCCATTGCCGAATGAATTAAGAATATGCCATATATTATAAATATTTAATTATTTAAAAACACAGAAAATACAGAAAAAAAGAAGAAGTAAACATTAGTGATAACAATATACCTTCTACGCGCTATACAGTTATTGCATTATCAATATTGTCTGAAGTGAACTAACCAATGAAGATACAATCAAACAAAAAAATCATGTTTTAATTAAAATTAAAACACATTTAGATAAAATAAATAAAAAAATAATAAAATGGAAAAAGTGGAAGAGAACTCGAATGGCGAACATTTTCAAAATGCCACTCACCATCAGAGTTCTAATATGGATAAATTTTCTGGTAAAGGAATGACTAAATAGTCCAATAATATTCCTTCCGTGGCCCGAATTTATCCAATAATTGAAATAAAGGAAAAACATCTTCTAAATAAGAAAATATCTAAAATAAGATCTTTTTAACAAAGCCAATAGAGAGAAAAAAATGTAAAATTATCTTCTGCCAATATACCAGTAATAGCGACTCCTTTGGAATGTGCCAGAAACAAAGGATATTGAGTTTAGAAGCTAGCAAAACTAGATCCACCTATTGAGAAAAATTCGAACCAAATTAACATAAATTTAGATTCTCTTTTTTCCTTAAGTTATTAGATTTAAAGAAATTACTTGGGTAGCCTTTATCTTTTAAATTATTATTTAAATTATCTAAAGCTGTGACTAGAGTCGAATGGTTATGTCAAATATTTTTTATTCTTTAATTTGCGAATAAATGGTGTTACTTATAGTTTTAGAGTTCAGATTAGTCTTAAAGTCACAAAGTGTAATAGCTTTGAATATAAAGTCTTTTATTTTATCATAGATGCCAATAGAGACACTTGAATTCAAAATTTCAATGACCAAATCCAAAAAATTGCATTTGTGAATTTCATTATTGGTTTTATTAATTTAAACTCTCCTGGATAGCAATTTAATATAGATTCAAAATCATTAAAATTAAGCACAATCAGGTCATCAATGAAACGATAACCATAAATAATTTCATTTATAATAAGTTCTCTCTCGAATGAATAAAGCAATATATTAGCCAATGCACTAGAAAAACAACTACCCATAGGAATGCTTAAAGACTGCTTATAATAGTCAACCATTAAAGATATAATTTTCACAAATATTAACATTGCAAATTTCTAACCATTTATCTTTATCTATTATATCAGTATTAAGGTATAAATCATATATATTTGAGCAGGCTTCATTTAATTTTTTATGTGGGAGGCTAGAAAATAGATTTTCAAAATCAAATGTGTTAATACTATATATTTTTTTTATTAAGAAAAATTAAAATTTCAATGTTATATCAATAATGAAGTTCTCTTTAATTTTATTAAGAATAATTTTAAGAATTTTAAAGAAAAATTTACCAAAATGATAATTATAACTGCCAGTACTACAAGTAACAAATCTGAATTCTAATGGATTTTGTTGAAATTTAATCGTTGGGAAAAGGTAAGGATAAATAAAATAAATGGTCTTAATTTTAGTTTTCTTAGCAAGGGCTAACATTATCCTATCCTGTTCTTTTTTGCCAAATTTAATTAGTTGATATATTTTGTTGGGATTATATTCATTGAGAATAATTTCCCTAAAGTGGAATTTACACATTATGCAAGAATAATTCCCTATTTTGTCAACTGTGGTAACAATGAATTTACTTTTAAATTAATTTCTTTTTTAAGATGTTTTTTCTCAATCAATTTCTTTTTTAAGAAGTTTTGTTGTTTGTTTTGTTGAAGAAAATACCTCTATTAATACTTTGGCTTTTATTATTGTTGAACCTATTTTTGGTCTCCATCAAAATTCGCTGTTTATATTCTCCAAATCCTTCAGTAGGATATATATTATAAAATGGTATGAAATGATGAATGTATGAAGAATCTGCACTTAATAATGACGAGACGGCTTCTACAACCTCTCAAAATCCCTGGCGCTTAAGATGGTCATTACAATGGAAGCAAAATGTAAAAATAACCTCACATTTATCTTAATGTGCAAACGCCATATAGGGGAAAAAGATTACGTCGTTTATTATCGGTATACCTAAGAAACCAGGATACTTTAAAAATGTTAAACCTTGCGGGTGCGATCAGCCTTGCGGCCGAAAAGCAAGCCAGAATTCCTGGAGGATGATGGGCATTATTTAAAAATAGCGTAAAATATTATAAAATATGAAGAAAATAACGGAAAATCCTACTCTTTACGGATCAACCCGCCGTTATTAATTATGTATACTTTTTTATAATATTCTAAATATTTTTCGTTTTCTGAGATTATCATGCTATCTGTTTGACGTGGATAATCGTTGAAACTCCTTTTTGTATTGTAACAAAGATAAAAAATGCCCATTTAAGGATGAACTACTCAATGGAATATACCAGAGATGATAGTAAATTGGAATTGTTTGTATAGAGCTTCAGGTCATAAGAAAAAAGAAATATCCTTTTTTCATGAAAAAATGGCAGTTAATGTTATTTGAAATTATATCTGTTTTATATTAATAACCATCGAATCTATTCGTCATTTCGTTATACGACGTTCCTATTGTTAAATGAAACGATTAGTTTGATATACGCCGATGTTACATGTCGTGGTTTCTTGGAACTGAACGATGCTATAGGTATTTTTTATTTAAACAGTTATTTTCCACAATTTGAATGAAGGAAATGTAACAGCTATTCATTTGTCAGTGAGTTAGTTTTATTTTATTATTAATGGTTTATTAATTACAGTAGCACGAGAGCTTAAAATGATTATCTAAACGATCAGGCAGCCTGCCTATTTTCAATGAACTGCACATACCAGAAAGAAGAAATATCAAAACACCAAACAGAATAACCATGTTAACTTTGCAACGTCCTATTTAATATCTCGCGGAATTATATTGTTCTATTTTATTCACTTTCTGTCCCAGTGCAGAACATAACCATATGTTCTGAAATTATCCTCAATTATACATGTATTTTCCTAGAGTCCCATTTCAAACAACTTTGTACGATATATCCTTTTATGAAACTCACAAATAACATCCAAGCAGTTCTGTTCGATTTTCCTCATTTCAGCAATGTAATTTTTGCTGCATATACGCATGTATGTATCAGCGAGTGGCGAATCTATATTTCATAATATAAACACTAGCTTTCATTAATTTTATCAATAAAATTTATATATCAACGGAAAGATAAAAATTGGTATATTCTTCACAGATTTATTTATCTATTGAAGGCATACACTTTTGAAAAAAGCTTTGGAATTTTATTATAATCACACAAGATCTATATTTTCCACTTGGGATCTTGTGATTAATCCGCATTATTATTCTAAACGAGTTAGCTTGAGGAAAGTCAAATGAATCCATAATGAAATTGAAAATATATAATTTAATTTATCACTGAACATTTAATGTCAATCCATATGAAGAATGATGTGAATATTTTATACTGACTATATGAAGGTAATTTCAGGAGCCTGAAATGATGAATTCTGCTACTACCAAGAGGTAAAAATAAAACTTTATAGCTAAATTTGATTTAAATTTTTAAGACAGTAATTAATTGATAAGTAATTTTTATCGTATAAATAAATGGCAAAATATCAAACATTTTGCACCAAAATACTATTAGTGTTTTTAGGTATGATAGAGTCCAGTACTTTTCTTTCAAACATAATAAAGTGTAAAAGTTTATTTTTTATAGTTATGAATATCTATTTATTACATTTCCTATATTTTTTGTAGTTCATCGTTATAATTAATGCTGAAAATGGACCCCAACGCCTCATCTGAGAACGAGCAATTTAATAAAAATATATCATTTTGCGATTTGAAGCTCCAACAGAAAGAAGAACAAACTCAGACCTATATCAAATACATCATATGAAATCAAGCATGTATTGAATTCTAATATTCTTTAATCATTCTAAAAGTGAAATACGTCTTTGAACAAATATACCCTAATAAATAATGCAGTTGATTAAAGTTTGATTTTTCACATGAATGCAATTCGTAATTTCATTCAATTCGGAGAAAGAGTCTTAATTAAAGGAAAAATGTTTCTTACACTGCCACATGAACGTTTTTAATATCTTTTTAATCCCAATCTTTTTTTCTCTCTCTACGTTGTTTGAAACTCTTTTTTCCCCTTTCCAAAAAAAGTTTTGTATCCTCAGTTTTGATAATTAACGTTTTCAGCTTAAAATAACCACTTAAGACCTAAGCAAATAATTGGAGTTTTTTCTGCCTTAATGATTAAAACTGCTATTTTTAAATAATAAAAAAAATATGCTACATGAAGAAGGAAAAAAATTTCTTTTATGCATTCCGATTATAAATTCGGAACAGCTTAATGTTTCATTAGCTTCAATTAAGGACATAGAATTATTGTGAACAACGCTTTAAAATGGCTAAATACACTTTTTGCAATGATAATCCGAATACATGTACCCAGTTATGTTTTTTAAATACTGCTTTAATATTTAATGCTCACTTCTGCATTATTTTACTTAGAGATTACAAGCAAAATTATTAGATTTGTAATGAAAGGTATCAGCTTTCAAATCATATGGAATTATAAAGATGTATCTTGTATACACGGATGTTAATATAAAGACAAATTACAGGGACAAAAAAGTGCATTACTTTGTAATTGTATTTATATAATCACAGTCATAATATAAGGCATAAACTTGGATCTTCAGAAAATTCCATAAAAAAACTGAATAAAAAAATGAATTCGTTCTTCCTTGTTCTATAGACAAAAATTAAATTATGTTCTGGAATAACTTCATAAATTTTTGAATGATACACGTATTAAAATTTTAAAAGAAGAGTCTAACAAACACAAAATGATAAATTTAAGTTAAACTCTTTTTAAAATACACTTTTATTGTTATTCTATAAAGTTGATCTAATTATTTTCTACATTTTTATTGTTATTACATTATAATTCATTATGAAAAATTTTATAGAATCTTGAAACCATTTTACCCTCAAGTTCAGTACCAGGTGACGCCATAGGTAAGAAATCAAAATATAATTAACTTAAACGATTAACTGATAATTTAGCGATGGAAATTTTAAAATAGTGAATTATCTACAATGTTTCTTGTTGATGCTATTTAGACTGTAAGCTATAAATAAATCAGACACATTTTATATTTCCCATAAATTCTTAAAACGATGTACAAAAGTACTGTAAGTCTGTGTAATATGAGTGCTATATATAGAATATCCGCCATACATTTCAGAAAAACATCTTTCATATTTGTACAGTATTGAATGATTTTTTTTAAAAAAAACAATATGCACGTTTCCTGTTTCTGGATTTGGAAGGGGAATGCAACGGAAAGATTTTTAGCTGCAAAATAATTGGCAGAGTTAAACGCACAGATCAATACAAGAGAAGTTAGTGTTGTATCTTGATTGTTGTATTTGTGCAGTCGCAGAAAATAGGAGGCACCCAATATTTTCCGCCGTTCATCTCAAATTAAAACAGAGCTACCAATTATCAGGAGAAAACGTCTAGTAAAAAGTACCATGCCTGAAATTTTCATAAGGGGTCGTCTACATATTTATAATTGCACTAACTTCGAAATTTCGAATGGCAACACATATTTTTGTTGATAGATTTCAAAACTTCATCTATATTTATACCAGGGTATCACATTTGGTCATTCTAGCTGTATTCTTTTCAAAATTATAAGAGAATGAAATTTTGAGTTAAAATTTTTTGTAAAATTTTGAATTTTTGTTCATATCCTGAGAAATAATATAGTTATTGACGTAGAATTTTTTTCTTGTAATAGTATGAAATATTCTCCCTTTTCTGCACTTATAATTTTGAATTTACTAAAATTTTGAATACATAATATCAAATTCGGTGCTTAAAACTTTTTGAAAAGTAACACTTAAAATTTTTAACTATAATTGACGTAGAAGGCTCATTTATAAGCATATACAAAATTTCTTCTCATTTGTAATAATAGTTTTAAAGTTACATTAATTTCTTTATTTTCATTGTAAAACGATGCACTTAAGAGGGTATCATATATATAGAAAACCTTTTCATTATTAAATATAATCTTTACACCTCTTTTTTAATAAAATTGAAATATATAAAGGTTTAACTATTTATATCTATAAATTAAAACTTAATAAATTAAAGTGGTCAATTTTACTAAAATCATTAATATACAAAGAATTAGATAATACCAATACCATATCCACTTACAAAGAAAACACAGACAATAAATGGAAAGACACAGACAATAATGGAGTCAAAATAGATCTAAACCATTTTATTATATATACTAACATTTCATTAATATAATGAATATTCTCTTTTATTCGATTACTTCCACTCTTGCAAAAAAGCCTATGCAAATACTTATGCATTATTAAAGTTTTAACACTTTGTGATCGAAATTTTTTCAGGCGAAAGTGAAAATTTTATAAAACTTCCAGCAGAAAACTGTTGCAGAAAACTTTTTTTACGCTTCAAGTTTTATCGATTGTAAAATGTGGATCATTACTTTGAAACTAACATTTAAAGTGCTAAATAATTTAAAATGCTACTACCAATATTTAAACGCAAACAGATAACGTTTCTATCTAAATATTAAGACCCCCCCCCTTTTATACATAAAACGCAAAATGTCGAATCTCTTCCAATCTATTTATGACATATTAATCAAAATTTATTTCATGAGTACTTTTTCATGAAAAATTGATTTATGACATCATAAATGGGTGTTGCTATTGAAAATTTGAATTTAGTGCAATTTTAAATATTTAGATGACCCCTTTGGAAGTTTTTAACCATGCAGTCTTTCAGTATACATTATTTCCGGAGAAATGATACCATTTTGTTCAATGTAAAATAAACGAGTGCAGAATAATGCTGGATGGTTCTTTTTTTTCCGTGACTGTACCTACACATAATTGGCTGTAATGTTCGCATTTGAACAAAAATGTGTGTATTAAATCCAGAAGCTTTCTTGAAAAATTGCATATTGCGAAATCATCTTCAATGGATAGTTATAATGATTTAAGAAATGTGTAATCGTAACATGTGTGATGTATGAAATTACAATGAATATTTGCAATGAATTTTCGTTTCTGTACTCAAAATAAAAGTCGAATCACTTTGCTTCTACAGTGTTTTCTCGGCTGTTTTCTTTTAAGTAACTGCTGAAAGCTTCTCATTTCAACCGATAAAAATTATTTGTTTAGGCTAATCTAGATATACTTTTGTTTAACATGAGAAGAACAACATGTTAGAAAGTCAGCATCTTTGTAAAGCACCGTAACTTTAAGGGCTACGTCGAGGTCAAGTTAACTTTACAGCATGTGTAGAGGCGAGATTTACTAGTCTAGTCTCTGAGGTATTAAGTACGAAAAACGATTGACGCTTAAATGCCTCATATTGACTAGAACTATACTACACTACTCAGCTTCTCAACCTACCATGCCTGATACATATATATATCAAAAGTACTCCATTGTGAAAAACCACAGAGCTGGTGACACAATCAAAGAAAGACTACTAGATAATAAAATAACAGATTTAAAAGAATAACAATTAAATTAAAATCTTAAATTAAATCATAGCATCATTAAACACTCTAGAGGTAAAACGATACAAAAATGAAGAGGTAATGAACAGAAGTAATTAGTCTTTAAGTACTCCAACAGGCTGCTTGCTATTAGTCGCTAGGTGACATCACAAAGAGGGCGGATCCGATCTGCATGCAATTAGAACTCGAGATATTGCCAGATGCCGCGATGATGCCACATCACTTTACCATCATTCAATCTGTTTTTTCGATTCTTCTCCCGAAGGAGAAGACATTCAAATTCACAGACGTTATTTTAATTCTCGATGTATTGGAATAATTTAGTAAAATAAGTTATGGGCATCACCCAACAGCTTCTATAGCCTGTAGACAAACATATCATTTTCACTCTCTGGCTCCTCATTAACTGCACGAACCCATCTGGTCTAAAGACAGAATGGAATCCCATATAGTACCATTTGGCAGCTCTGAGAGCCAATTTTCTATTTTTTTCTTCCTTCCAACTCACATTCTGAGTAATTTGGTCATTTCCCTTTCCTACGACATTGCGTTATCTACTATATTTCTGAGTTTTCTCAATAGACCAATATGAATTGTTATTTCCCTATTATCTGGATCTCTAAGATTACAATAATTGTGTATATAGGGTAGAAGGTTTCTGGGTTTTGAGTCGTACAGAAGTCTAAAACGCTGCTTCTCGAAATTGTGGCAGTAATGTAAATTATTTTATTATCTAGAAATTAATGAAGAAGATTTTATTCCCTACCCAATCATTTAATTAATGTGATTTTAAGAGACAATTTTAATTGGTATCTATTATGCCAGGAAGCATTATATAATCGATAATTTATTCAGATCATCCAATAAGTTATAAATTCACTACACAAGGGCCGCTTTTTTCTCTTTCAACTTCCTATGGACCATGAAAAAGACAAGAGTATATGAAAAAAATGAATTTATTAGCAAAAGTTATGTACAAACATGGTTAGCTTTCGTCATAATCGCCGCGAGATTCAAGTAATTATCATATCGGTGGACTAGGTTTCCAATCCCCTATTCGAAGAACTTTGCTGCCAGTGATGTGAGATGGGCCTTAACGTCGCTTTGATACTCCTGATTATTCTGGAAACTTTGGCCTCCAAGCCAGTTTTCCAATTCAGGAAAGAGATTAAAATCACTCGACGCCTAGTCAGGGCTATGTGCCGGATGATCAGATACATCAATTTAAACTGTTCCAGAAGTTGCTCGGTTACAACAACACTGCGAGGGCGGTGTTGTCATGAATGAGGACAACTCCAGAAGCCAGAATGGCTCTTGGCAGTCTTCGTAAAGTCTGACAATAAACAGATGCATTGATCGTTTATCACAAACAAGCCTTATGCTTGAGGAAATCGAATAACAAAACGCAACTCGCACTTGGCAAGAGTATCAATTCTATCAATCACATTTACGTGCCGAGAGCGTAGCTCAAACTGGCCAGCCGACGTCGGCAGTAGAAGAAGTTATGGTTAAAGACATGTGCCAATCGTCCACCTCTCATCTCCAACTCCTACCACTTTTTTGCCTGCTTAACGGCTCGATTGGGGGTTGAAAGAAAAGGCCCTCGTATTATAATTATACAAATAGTTGCGATTTATAAAAAAATGTTGTGATTTTACTAAAAGAGCTTAAAGCAAGAACCTTAAAATGTTTTGAATTAAGAAAATTTTACAGCTTCATTTAATTTTAGCTTGGTAATGGATATAGTGAAAATAACTATAACTAAATTATTTAATTGAAATCTTTACTTATTCTTCAGTTATATGATAATTAATTTGAAAAGATATTCACGAAATTTCGAAAATATGAAAGAATCGTAAAGCAATTTCCGAAAATGTAAACAATACATAAGAAAGCATAAAATAAACGAATATTTTCGTATTATCTTGTGTGAGAAAATAATTTATCTCACTGCACACTTGTATTCAAATTCACCTCCTTCAATAAGGAGTATTTAAACATCATAAACCGTTTTAAGATTGTCAGTTTAGAAGCATAAATATTAATTTTGTTTCAGTATGAAATATTTTCGTTTCCTTCAGTTATCAATTTTTTACAATCTTTATCTTCTTACAAAAAATTTAAAAAATTCTCATTAGCGCCAACGTTCTTTCTCATACGAAGATTAAAAATAACATAATAGTTCCTGCGCTTACACAAAGATAAAAGATATATTCTCTTTTACAAAACACCCCCCCCACACACTTAAGGGAAAAAAAACGAATTGCTCAAAAAGTAAATTAAAAATTATAATTATGAAAAAGAATGAGCTTACTTCATTCGTTCAAGATTAAAGTGTGTTTCTGGTTTTTAATCGATTAATTCCTGTTAATAAACCTTAATTAATTAAAAAAGCATCTTCACATATTTTTCTAAATTGCTGATGTTTAAGAAACGCGTGATTTATTGTTAGAGGTTGTAATAATATTCTGTAATTGAAAACTGAACTTTGTGAATTGAATTTGTTTTAATAAATAAAGACAACCGATTAATGCTTCATTCATATTTTATTCCCAAACTCTGAAGAAAGAAATATCATAATTTCATTGGTTTCTTTAGCTTGCGATTTGGTTTCAATTCAAATACAACAAAAACCTTTAATTAATGGAATAAAGGATGTTAGTATTTCTCTGGAAATTAACTAAAATACAAATTATAGGTGTTACACAGATTATGCATTCTCTATGCATTACTTGTTTACATAAAGATACTAATCTATTTTTACCTTTCGAATGGAATTACTGAAAACTTGAAAACTAAGAATTGAAATATGAATATTTGTTTTTGCTATTTTTATATGCATCTTTGCATATTTTCATTCTTATCATTATGATGTTTTATCTCGATTATTTTCTCGTTTAATCATCGCATAGATATTTAGTTCTTTACTAAACAGTATATTCTTTCGATACTAACGACAAGTCGTAACATATTTTACGTAATCTTTCTAAAAGAAAGACCTTGTTACACTATTTGCACTTAAAAGTACTTTATATACAATTAAATGGTATGCCTCTGAAGATACCTTGAATGTTTATTTTAAAGATTGATAATCAATTAACAATAGAAATTACATTGTTGTTATACCCTTTTCTGTTTTTAGTCAAAATTGTTGTCTGATAAGTGAATTAAGTATATCGGAACATAATGGTCTCAAGAAGATTATCAGAGTTTTCTTCTTTTAGATACTTTTTTGCTTCATTTCATGGGGTATTGTAATGATTCGTCTCCCCTTCTCCTATAAAAAATGTATTTGTTATCAATATTTTCGAAATAAATAGTTTAACTTTCTTAGTTCATCACGGATTGCAGATAAAATTGAATTGATTTTAGCATTGCATTGAGTTTTTACGTTTTTCTCTGCAAGACGTCGTGCCAATAACTATACGAAAATTTTCTGCTATGATTTCGAAGATGTATTATAAGAAAAAAAATATAATGATCCTACTTCGTAGAAACCCAATTTCTTGCAACTAGTGTCGAAGCATTTCTAGACATAGAAGAATTATATTTTATTTGTATCTTCTGGATTTAAGACAAAAACTCCGCACTTGTGTATTACTTTTTCTTTGTTTTCTATAATTTCTTTCTACATATCGGCTCGGATTCTTTCATCAAAATTAAATAGGTTTAACTTCATGAAATGTATATGTTTGGTATAGAAAGTTCCTTTTCTTTTGAATAGTTATGAAAATACACTATATGATGAAAAGTATCCGGGCAATTTCGGATTTACACCTTTTTTCGAATTTCTGAAGAACGGTTGGAGAAACTGCTCTTGAGCCTGAACTAACATTTTACTATAATGATTTGGTCATGAGAGCAATTGTGTACAGAGCAGAAATTGATGAAGACGAAAATAGCACGTATATTCGGAAAGATATAAAGGTTTTGTTTAAAAAATCTCAAATTTTCCCGCATGTTTTTTGCTTAAAACATAAATAGTTTTCAACCAAAGTATACGAAACTTACAGAATAATTGACAATTTATTAGATAGGCATATCATTAAAATTACAAATAAATACTTTGAATGTTAGAGGAAATAGGAGTATTGTTGTAAATATTTTTTACTGCGCATCTGTAAAACATTGCATTTTTTTGCATTTTCCTTTGAATATTGGAAAGCCAGAAATATAGGGCAACTTGCATATTTATTCCAGTCGAATTCCATCAAGAAATAGAAAGATATCGGCATTGCAGTTAGCAGAATGTCTGCCTCACTTTAAAACAAGCAAAAAAGTTGAGCGTTTTTCCACAAATTGATATTTTTTAAACTTGAACAGTGGGATAGTAATAGTAGAACTGTAATTAAAATTGTGTATATTATTTTTTATGCCTAGGATATCAACAAATTCAATCTTTAATAAATTCTATAAAATTATAGTGAAAATTCTACGTTTCAAAAAATATCAATTTGTGGAAAACCCTCATTAATGTGTTTGTCTTAAGAGAAATAGAATTCTTTTCATAAATCGCGATATCTCTTTAATCTTAATGGTAATTCAATGGAAATTATATAAGATTCGTCGTTGATATCACTCTTTCAAGGTATGAAAAATACGCTATCGTTCTAACATGCGCATTAATATATAGAATATAAATTAATCTTTGCACCGTACTTGACTTCTTTTTTCCTCGACGTATTTTTTATTTTTTTCCATTTTGTTTTGTTTCTATGTTGTTCTGTCCAGTGTAAGTTTCTTTAATATTATTTTTGGGCCTGATATTTGTTTTGTTCTTCTTCAAAAATACCAAAAACCCTCCAGCCATCCTAAACCGGAAAGAGCCAAATGCTTAAAACACGTGCGATGGTGTGGTGTAATGTAATGTAATGTGCTTTAATCCATCCAATTTGATGGATAGCTGAATTAGTAGACTGTTTGTTGATTGTTGCGACCCTGCTCTTTAGGTTCAAATGATCTGACCTGAGACCCTCTATACTCTCTTGACGTATGTTGTTTTACTAGCATATTTCCACTTCTTTCATGGCATAGTAAGTTCATGCTACAAAGATGTAGTCGAGGAGATTTTTAGGTCGGGAGCATTTGGTCTTATATTCTCTGGTTAGAATGTTGAATTTTGAAAATACTTGCACATTAAGACGAGTCTGTCTGGCATAAGATGCTCGTTCTTTTGATGTGAAGCGAGAGAATTCTTTCGATAACTTGAGAATTCTGTAGATGCTTGTGGAATGATCCAGTAATAATAAGAAAGATATTTTCTTTGCATTGATAGTTCCGAATTTTGATTGCCGATCTTAGAGGAGGTAAGCCTAGGCCGATACTTCATGAAGAATATCTCTCTCTGCAACTGTGTGTTACAGGCGGCGCCTGAATTCTTATTTTAGTCGGAAGGTAATCCAGAAATCTTTTTTTTAGGTTTGTTGTGGAATACTCGTCCTAGTTTTGGGTTATTGAAAGTGAGGGGAATTCCAAATGAGCTTATCGTCTGGAAAATGATTTAACTGTTCATCCCTATTGTTATCACCAACATGCGTGGTGTCATTGGCATATTTTACATAAAGAAATAATAAGAATGGATGGAAAATTGGCGTGTCTTATCATTACCTTAAAAAGGTACACGGCATGTTTTTCTATAACAAATGAATCCGGTTTAAAATAACAGATAGAAGAAAGCTCTCAAACTGCCGTCAGACGAGGAGGTAGAGAAAAACGATTAAAATAGTTTCCCCTTCCTCCCTACAATGTAACAAAATAATGGTCTAGATCCATTAGCAATCAATTTTTTCCTCGAATAATGACCTATTATTATAATGAGTGTAATTGTATGTACATCCGGTGCTTTAGCGGTATGCTAAGAAAAATGTCAGATAATGAAATGTACTATTTAGGAGATTTAGATTAAAAGCGAAATTTAAGTGTAAACAAAGTATCTCATATGATATTGTATCTATACCACCCGTACAAAAAAATAACTAAAAGAAAATTGCGATTTCATGAAAGTTCTATAATCTGGATATATAGATTTACGCCATTTCATTCATAATTATTTAGTCAATCATAATTATTCTTAAATATGTCTTATTTAATTAAAATTAAATTTGTTTTTTGAATTTATTTTCTTTTTACAGAGTTTACTTTCATGCATCAATTCATTATAAAACGAGGCAATATGTGTGTATCTGTAATAGCTCAAATTCATTTTTTGATGCTTAGCATTGATTACTGGTTTGGGTAGAAGGTAAATATAGTAGGATGTTTTGCGAAAATGCTTAATGCTTTCTACAGCTGAAAACATATCAATATGGGGAAAGTATTATTATAGAAAAGAACTCCATTTATTTATCATGGAGGTAATCTGTATGGAAAATGTATAATTTAATCTACTATGACCAAATTACGTATGTTGGTGTTTTCAGTCATGATAAATTCCATGCAAATATTTTTCAGTGTATTTTGGTTAAAGCTATTTTGATTGCCTTGTAGATAATTATAAAGTTAAAATTGGTTAGATTCAATAATCAGTTTATTTACAGATTTGCATCTGTGTTGAGTCATATGACGTCTTTTATCATGATTTCTGAGTTAGTCCGCATGTTAGTATGATGAGTGGAATTTATAACAGATCGTTTGTCTATTTAGATTTATTGGAAAACATTTAGCATATGCGAACAGATTCAATCCAGTTGATTGACAGGACTAGAGGTAACGGTTGTTGATTTAATATAAGCTATCATTAATCATATGATATAAATGTTTCACGTATAGAGAACAAAAATTCATAATTGTAATGGCAAAAAATAAATTAAAAAAGCTGTATTAAACAAATGATTTCTGAAAGCTGGTACCAAAAAAAGTAAAATGAAAAATAATTTGTGAAGAATGGAAATAAATTTGTTGAAATGTTATATTCACGTTATATAGTGATAAATGTAATGCTATTTAGAAGTGTTTGTGCTGTCGTAGAACGTTTTCTTATTTCTTCACTTACACACGCATGGCTTATTTTAAGCTAACATGGCCTTTGATTCAGATGATTGAGATATTCTCGCGTGCTTTTTCTCGTTTCCGCCTCAAAATGAAGTGGCTTATCGTTGATGTCGAAATAGAGATGCGGTGGCAATTGAAATTTATTTTGCTGGCGTTGCGCATGAAATGGTTGCTGCGGTCGGCGATAAAATGCATACCAGCACATGGCTGTGAAGGCTGCATATGGACAGGCATGTTGAAGGCTACTACGTAAAGGATGAAAGCATGAATGTCAGCAGTATGATGAATGCTATTTTCGGGCCGTGTCGATAAATTACTGTTATTTATTGACAGGTTTCAAAATTGTAGTATGACAGTACGCATTTCGTTTTGTACTGGAAATGAGCATGGAATACAATTTACATATTGTAATTGTATTTTGGCTATATAAAGATGCCAGTGCACAGCAGGAAATGAATATACAATGGAATGAATACTAATTTTAAAATTTTGGCATATGGGAATAATGTACTGCCTATTGATATAATTTACAAAATCTGTTATTTCCATTGAAATCTTCACCAGAAAAGGAAGAGATTTGCATCAGCTGAGACGATGACAAAGCTCATCCTGCCTTATTATTCGAATGTACGGACAAAATCATCTTTCACGTGTTCTCTGTTGATGTCAAATTGCTGGAGATGAGTTTTCGAATCGGTGGCGACAGATAGTCCACTTTTCTTTAATTTTTTTTTTCTTTTCCTTTTGACAACATAACATCATCGAAATGTAACATTAGAAAGAAGACCCAGAATCCTACAGTATGGGCTGTTTGCTGGTAATTTATCACTAGTTGTCAGAAGCTATGGCCTAAAAATATGGCGAATAATGGATTCCTAACTTTTCATTACCATATTTTCTTTCCGATACCATGTTATTGTCGGACTGTTGCATCTGTGTGAACTCAGCTGTTACACACGGTACACAGAAACTGATAAGTATTATTTGCCAGAAATTCCTTGTTTGGAAATATAGTAACGATTTTCTAGGTTAAGCAAAAAGACTATAGATTTATAAAGGACACTGATGAAAAAAGTGCTTTGTTTAATCGGTAATCACTATTGTGTAATCGATTTTTAAGCACTTCTTTATATTCATGAATGTAAAACACAAATATATAAGTGAGCAGCATAGGTGATTTTTCCAATGAAAAGTAATGAAATTTTCTGCAAACAATGTTATTCCAAAAGAGTGATATAAAAATATATATAATTCTGAAGTGTTCTGAAAGATATTTTAGGAAGTTTTTTATTGAACTACATTGGAGTGCGAATATAGTTTAAAAAATTGTTTAACAGTATGACAACATTAATCAGTGACGAATTGAATTTTACATTCTCTTCCACATAAGAACTTTTTTATTAATGTCTTATATTTTTAAATATGCTATAATTCTTTTATAAACAAATGTAATAAACGTCTATGTTTTTCATATCTTTATTTATTTTCGAAATAATCTATTTCATTAACACTAATTGACGATAAGTAATAACATCATAGAATGCAATTAACAAAACAAGTTACTTAACTAAACTAGCTACATTTTTATATTTGTTAATAGCATCATGAGTGGCTGGAAGAAGAGATAAAAATTAACATTATTTCAGTTTATTAGAAAATGCGATGAAATGAGCAAAAAATACTCTTTCACTGTCACTAATAAGCGGCAGAACTCGTTATTTACGAAAAGTGAGCTTAAAAAAATTTTCATTATCAGATAATACAAGAAATAAATACATGCCTTTAAATAAAACAGTGACTCTAGATAATAGATTATTTTTTTCTTCCGAAACCTTCAAAATCGATTGTTTGCAAAGCAGTTCTTTCAAATAGAATAAAATCCTGTCCGCTTTTTGATTGTTAGAGGAAAAGCAGAAAATATAAATGAATTAATCCCCCTCTAAATTCTCTTTCTACGTCCCTTAACATGTTTCAGATTAAATTTATTGAGGAAGGCGGCTTTTTTAAAAAGTCAGCATCACTTTAAGCACAGCACTATTTTTTGTCGTATTGTCAAGGTAACTTCAAAAACGCGAGTGCGTAATTCAAGCGAATATGAATTATCTTACCCTTTCTTTGGAATATTATTACAAAAGTCTTTCGATCTTTTTTCTCTTAAAATGATATTTCATCTAAGAAATCCCTAATAGTATTTCTTTACGGAGTGTTCTAAGATATTACAAAAAGTTCCAAGAGTATTTGCACAATCTGAATTGTTATTAAGCTAAGAATTTATAGTATAGAGGAGTATCTCCGTATTCAAGCAGGCCTCCAGATTGGACCGGTATCATAGCTTCTATTCTATTAAATATTTCGGCTTTGAAATAGGCGGATTATGTTATAACGATGGAAATGGGGTGTGTGTGTTAGATTGCAAAAATTGCATTGACATCTTTTTTTCGGTTTTGTCAGTATTTTTAATTAATTTAATTCTTCGCCACCAAAGTTTATTTCATCTCTTGTGGCAACTTTGATTCGAACTGAAGCTGATTTCTTAAATTTGGAATGGCGATTTTTTTATATTACGTATATCTACTCTTCTATAGAAGTTTGCAAAATAGCAAAATAACTGTGGTAGAAAGTGCTCTTCATATAGCGAACAGCAGTGATGGCTTCAAAAAACGGAAAGTGGTGTGATAAGATGGAGTAGGAATGAAATGACAATATTTCACCTCACTGTTCCTGATTGATTTTTATTAAAGCACCTGTGGATCTTCTCGAAGCTTGCTATTTGCGAGTTTGCATTTTACCAATTCTGTAATTTGACAAGGAGGATGCGGCTTCTGAAATCTGTGCTCCAATTTTATATGCAAGAAAATCTGTCGCGAAAAATGCTAATCATAGAAAACTGGGTTTTCTATGCCAACATCAGCTCCAAGTAAAAATTTAAAAAAAATCTTCAAGTGTGTTATACTGATTCAATATCCCTTTTCGTGACACAGAATGTCGCATGTGAGCATTGAGAATGATGAATAAAATCAGTTCAATTTATACAAGGTCACTTCATTGTAAAACTGTCTTATCTCTTGATCTATATATTTTAAATTTCATAATGGCCGTTATGGAACGTATACGTTTTTTGCATTTACTAATTTGGTGAAGAATAGATATCTGTTTTTCATTACTATCTGTTTTATCATTGTGTGATTTCATAAATTATGTTGTGTGCATCAACAGTAAAGTTTACTAATTTTATATTCTTATCTTAAAAGTGTTGGCAGTTTAATATCCATAAAATTGTTAATAAAAATATTTAAATTTTAATAAATTTGTTTTTCTTTAATTGTTTTAATGCAATGTAGTACCACTGTATGCAAAATGATTTAATTTAGTAGCTAGTTTTTTCAGGTCTGCAAAGGTAGGTGATTTATATGAGTATAGCTTGAATTGCTTATTATTGTGTTATATATTTCAGTACCCAGAATTGATTTGAAATTTGATATCTATATATATAATAAACTAAAATTTAACATTGGGTACCTACTTTGCTTTAACGTTTTATAAAAATCCTAGCTACCCCATCCAATAATGTGAAATTACCTTTTTCAAGAGAAATCGCTGCGTTCTGAGATTTATGGAACATGTGCTAAGATTTAGGTGTCACCCATTAAGTATTTTAACAAAGGACGAAAGGCCCTTACGCTGTTTAAAATTAAGTAGCAAAAATTGGAAATCACAACCAACAATTGAATGTTTTTCGAATCCTCTTCTCGTAATTAATTTACTCAAGGTGTCTTTTCGTACAAAATCGATCATATTTTATAACTTTGTAAATGTCTCTTTCCCCGATTTCTGAATTTTCAAGCAGTCTTATCGTGTAGCCCTATGGCTACTTCACTATATCTAGAAAATAATTCTATGACTATATCTCTAGCCGTTGTAGAAAAGGGGCTGCAGGCTTTGCCGGGTACTCTGTACACAATTAGAATTCTTACGGAATAGGAAACTAGATTGATCGTTAACCATAAAGAAATGGTTTCATCTATAGAACATCTCTGAAATTTCAAATTAAATGTTACTAACAATTATCTCTAGATCAGTAGAAAATTATAATTATGATTCTCCAAGTGTCTATTGAATCTTATAACATTTTCACTATTAACGGATTGATTAATAGAATTATTTCAATTTTCAATATAATAAGAAATGAAGATTTTATTTTATTTTTTTATTATTAGCCTTACATAAAATATTCATATATTTTTATTATAATATTTTCGAGTAAAATATTGATAATCCTCAATATTGTATTGTAAAATTCTGTTAGAATTTGATAGACATAATAAGAATTACCATAGAATTCTATTTTGGTCAATGGTTTCTATTTTTATTTTATACTTATATGTATGTTTTAGAAATATGTGTTTTGTGTTTAGTTTTATTGTAATGTCTGGCATTTATTTGCTTGATTAATGATAAGGTAATTTGAAAATATAACACGTTTTGATTAATTAAATTATTTAACTTTACATATACTTTTTATGTCATGAAAATCAATCAATGTTGAAATTAAATGGAAGGACTGTAGTTTATCGGTAAAAGCGTATAGATGCTCATCAGGGGTAAATAAGTGAAATCTTAATGTTTTCTGCGAACATAAATCTAAAAACACTGTCCTTCACAACGAACAATATGATAGATCAAGAATTCGAATTAAATGCGAAATATTAGAAATAATTTTACGAACCTAAGACTGAGGGATGCAGCCAAAGGGAGACGTGACAAAGGAATGAACTGAACGCGTCATGTAGGGTCCGGATGTTTACGAAATATCAAGTTACTTTCTTTTGCCCCCCACTCCCCCCCCCGCCGGGGCGGCCCCCGATTAAGATTAAGATACCGATGGAAACAAAGATGAAAGCGATTTTAATTGAGAAAATGATGAAGATTAAAGATATGATGATGAAAAAGGAAAATGATAACAAATGGGTGTATTTCAAAATTAAGGATTAAGGAGAGAAAAGGTAATGGAAAGGAAAAATGATAACAAAAGAGTGTATTTAAAAATTAAGGTGGAAACGGTAAGTGTTAAATAATATTTGAATTTGAATTCCAATAATAAACGACTGAAAGATGAATTTTCGAGGTAATCACATTAGACCTGTCTGGCTTGAGAGACCTTACCACAGTATTAGAACTGCGCCCGCATAGCTCTAATATGCAATTTTTTACTTACATCTTAA
The DNA here is from genome assembly GCA_013235015.1 of Araneus ventricosus. Classification (NCBI taxonomy): domain Eukaryota; kingdom Metazoa; phylum Arthropoda; class Arachnida; order Araneae; family Araneidae; genus Araneus; species Araneus ventricosus. The sequence goes on from BGPR01005108.1 coordinate 60,936, forward strand.
AGCCATTAATTAAGGGTTCGCAGAAGGAGGTAGGAATTTTATTACTATTAAGGTCATTTATAAGGTGCAGAATTTGTTTTTTGGTTGAATTTTTATCGCTGCAAGTTTTGTTAATTCTTATGAGTTGATTAATGATAGTGTTTTTGTAAATTTTAGAAGATATATTTGAGTTCCAAAAAATATATCTATTGACATTGAATTTAAACTCGTTTCTTTTGTCATAAATATCTATTTTTAAAGTATTTTGGCAATCAATAATTAAGTCCAGAAAAATAACTGGTTCTTGATAGCTATTGGTTTGGATTAATTAAATTTCATTTGGATACAGATTATTATTAGTTGTATTGAAATCTTTATGGTTAAAATAATAAGGTCATCAATGAATCTGAAGACTGAATTCGAATTAATAGCAATAATCCGTTCAAAAAAGTGTAGAAATAAATTGGCAAGTAGAGATGAATAACTGGTCCCTTGTGGGATGCCTTTAATTTTCTTAAAGATATTTTCCCCGTTGAAAATAAAGTTATTGTTAATACAGTAATTTGAAAGATCTATTCAGAATGTTATCGGAATGTTAAGTAAGTGTTTTAGGTCGTAGAAATAATTCATTAAGACTTCTTGTAATTTATCTAATGGGATGCTTGTGAAGAGGTCTTGGAAATAGCCTATTTTAGGGCAAGAATATTAAATTGTTTGCTATCGGCGTTGTTCTTATTATTTATACCTAAAAGCAACCATGACTCGTCCTTTATAGCTGTAGAGTTGCAGAAATTACTAAAATTATTTTAAAAATTCGTATTTTTGATTTTATTCTTATTCGCTTACTTATCCACTCTCAGAGTTCAATTATCAACAAAAAAGATGAAAAAGAGAAAAGAAGACAGAAATTGAATGTAAAAGCAAGACAGACACAGGATGGGGCTGCATACCAAATAATTTTGGAAAGCACCAAAATTTGCTCATTGCGTGCAACTAAGTAACATCATGGACTAAATCGAATAGCTATCATATTTGTCTCTGAACTTAGTTTGAACTGAATTTTCGATTGCTCCTATTTGGCGTTAGGCAATCTAATGTTAGTTTTCTATTCCCCTTCAATCTCATCGAAAGTTCGACTTCGAACTCTTGATTTGTTTTCCGTCGATTTCTCTTTCATTGACTGTTTTTAGGCTTCAGATTCGCTTTCATGTTGCCTCAACGGGAAGAACAATGGCTTGGCTGCTTAGAGAATATTCGTTTTCTGTTGTTATAAGTCATTGACCGAAAAAAGATAGACTGTAATTTTCTAAAATTCAATTCAGATAATTACAACTACAAATTAGGATTATTTGAATGTAAAGCTATTTTTTTGTATTTTAGTAATATTTTTAGCACTTCTTGCTTTCGGACAGATGAGCTCTCACTGCATATATATGACTAGATATTTTTCGAAGTTTCACAAGAACTATTGTTGTAAATACTTCAATTAATGCATTATTTGACTATTTTTCAGATTTAGCAAATACATTGGCATTTCCTGAACCCTCCCTTTTAATAACTTATTGAAATATGTATATTATCACTGAAATGTGAATCGAAAGACTGGATCAAACAGCAGTGAGAAGTATGTAATAGTGGTTTAAGTCATTATTTTTGTGTTCTTATATCTCTATAAGTTTTGTAGATTGAAGCGTGAAATTTTGTATGTGAATAGATAAATATAAAAAAACATTTTATTTACTGACACTTTTCCACTACGGTGGTCTTATCAAAATTTAATTTTTGTAACTTTTTATTATCAATCCCCTTAGAAGTGAAAGAGTTTTCATACAAATTCTTACCTTAATTAATGAATATGTCTAGGACAAATATTTAAGGAAACAAACGCTTGTTCCACTTTTCTGGAACGAACCATTGGCTTCACGGGTTAAGTCGAGAAAGACAATTTATGTAGTTAATAAGGATAAGACGCTTTATGTAGAATAATATAGAAATTCAGTGGATCGAATATGCTTCTTAACATTTGCTACTGTTCTATGTACAAACAGGGATTTATATGTTTTCTTCCCTGCAAATCTAAGCCATCGCCTGGGTTACTGAGTAGGCAAATGCCTAGGGTTATTGCTAGACTCCAAACAAGAAAAACTGGTTAATCGTGATTAGCATGTAAGATCAACCATCCATTCTGAAAAGGAAATTATTAAATGCCGAAGAATAAAGGAAAATGCAAAATTCATAAAACTCATTTATATTACCAAAATTTTTAAAGCGATGAGAAAGATGAAAATGTGTTCATTCAAAATTTAGTTATTGTAGTATATTCATGCAAGACAACAACTCATCTCTTGGATCACTGACTATGCAAATAACTACGATTATTGCTAGAATCTTGACAAGAATCAGTTCTCGTGAACATATGATGTCAATGATACATTTTAGAAAATTCAGTTATTACATGCCAAAGAATAAGGACCCATGGAAAACTTTAAAACTCCTCGATATTATTAGGACTTTTAAAGAGATCCGATAGATGATACTGTGCTTTTTCGAAAGTAAATTGTTGTAGCATATTCCAAAATTTTTTCAGAGTATAAAGATTACGGTAAGCAAAGGAATACTGAAATAGTTTCAATGAACCGTTACAGAACGGAACACGCTTAGAAAAAGACTACAGACTTTATAACTTTCAAAAGAACACAACGAGCAAGAAGAGGGCAAAGTGAAAAAGAAAGAGGGCAAAGTGAAAAGTATTTTATTATCCAGGGCAAGAACAATTTACAAGTAGAAAGCCTTTAATAACATCAGTCTTAGAAGAAATTCTGTTCGGAATCAAATTCGCATTATTGGAAACCTTTTAAAAGTATAGTTAAGTCGTCTGCTTCTCATTCAGAAGTTTTCAGAATGGTTAGAAATTCCGCAGTGAAAAAAATCGACGGGAGGCTGTCTCTGTGAAACAGTCGCTGGGATTGAAGGGCGTAGACTTACTTACCTAACTCAATCATGACTTTCTGTGACTAACGTAGCTGTATGTGGCTATTAACTCTATAGTCTATAGTGACTATTAGTCGAGTGTGACTATGTGACTATCTATGTAAAATTTTTCGTGATATCTACCAACTTTGCAACTCGACTGTGACTAAACCGCAATTACAAATTATAAAATTATTTTTGCAAACTGTAATGTTTACCTTTCTCTGTTAAATGAAATTAAAACCAACTCTCTATCTTATTTGGTTTCGGAGCTATAAGCGTTTCACTTGAGCGCGAAAAGCATCATAATTTTTTCCTTCCCCGACACACCATTAGACCACTATGGAGAAACGAAAGTCTACGTCAAAAAAGATTTCCCACTGAAACTTTTACAATTTGGTTTTACCATCAAACAATCAATATAATAACATTCGCAATAAGAGTTTGGATAACATCCAGATACTAATAATAGAGAGGTATCAAAACACAAGGATTTTAAGGAATACATAATGAATTTTTATTATCTTACTTATTTTTTTTGTCTGTAATGAAAATCATTATGATATTTATTCAGAACTGTTAAATAAAACTCTTTTTACAACATCTCACCTTTTATATTTGGCGAAATTTTTTTCTATGCATTTTTTCCTCTTTCACTATTGGAAGAGAAACGTAAAAGCTTTTAATACAGTGAATGTTTTAAAGCCTCGGAGGATAAAAGCATGCTGAATCCCAGAAAGTTCAGGTTTTGAAAACGAAAATAGTAACTTGATTTCTTTTAGTAATAAAATTTTTCAACATAATAACTACCGCTAGAATTAACAAGCAACAAGTAGCAATTGTCTAGCAAGCATACCGTCTCTGTCTAGTGTCGCCTATTTTCTCACTCAAAATATTTTTCCAACTCTATTTTTTGGTGTGGGGATCACGTTTCCATAAAAAAAGTTGGTACTGCCTTTTCAACATTTCAAATTTATATCAATGTAGCAGTAACTGTGAGAGCTAGACTAATGTTTCTCATTTCATTCTTCAGCCCACCACTTCACTGTATATTCAAAATTTTGTTCGTTCCCTCGAATGAATTTTTATAATCACTCTTTATATGGACAAAAGGTAATCAATGGGAGCTCACGTAAATGATCACGCCGTACACAACGCAGGGCGTTTTTGAGTATGCTACGATATAATATAGAAGAATTAAATAGTTCTTTTAGATTTGCAACTCACTCAAAAATCGACGTTTCTTCCCTTAACTCTTTGCAGCATAGTGGGTTAACTTCTGAAGCACTCTGAATGATGCATCTTTTATGAATTCTTGCTGAATAGCGAATGTTATAAAAACATATAACAGGAAAAAAAAGGCAGATTAATTTTTAGGAATTGAAACAAATTAATAACAATATTTATGAGCTTTCTAAAGCGCTAAATCAATCCTCTCACTCACAGATGCATAATTATGCATATAATTATCTTTCGTGCCCCAAAGAGTTAACTGATGGTTATGATCGAAAGAGTATGATCCAGAACAGCACGAGACAGTTTTGGGGAGATGGAAATAGAAAAATCGGAAGCAAGGCGATCTTGAAATAGTTTGTTGCAAATCTGCGTCAGCTTTGGAAAAATATAGTGGATATAACTTTGGTTTGGTCCAAGATGGGTTTTACTTTAAGATCGGCATTCAATTCCATGCGTCTGACGTACCATGAAGCACTTACCCTTCTCATTAACCGATGGCTTTCAAAGCCTTGCAATATCCTTAATCTCGTGATGATTTCTGATCCCAAAATAGGGAAACGATACACAAAACCCGATGGAATAGCAGATTTATAAAGCAAACGCCTGTGCTCCATAGCTAATTTTCTCTTACGAGTTTTCGATTAAATTATCCAAATCTTAATCAGAGAAAGTTTTTACCGGAATTCTGCACTTTAATGTTCTGTTTAGCTTAATTTCTTTTTTTCCGATTTCAAATGGCATTTTCCCTGTGCGCCTAAATATGAAGACAAAAGATTTTTGGGATTGACTCGATATTAATCAAATTCAGTTTTTGCTCTGCTCGCTACCTGAAAGCCCAGCAAATGACGAAGGTTTGGAGATGAATTTCAATTCGCTTCCAACATTTTTAAGTTAACTTTACTCCCATCCGAAAGTAATGATTTTAATTTTTTTCATTTCCTGATATCCTTCGTTCGAGAAAAACAATTTAGTTTTCTAGGACTGTAAATTTGAAGATTAAGTTTTTTGAGGTTGTAGTTGCTCGCGCAACATTTAAATTTTTTTAAAATGGAGGATTCGCATTTCTTATTTGAGATGCTAAACAAATTTTTATGTTGTTTCTATCACGACTAAAAAATGAGAAATCAACATATTGGTTGACCATTTTGCAAATAATTAAAATGGCGAATGCGGACGGAAACGGAATTGGAGCTGTACTGCACAAAGTGAGTGTAAAAATACCTCCATTTTGGATAGAAGAACCGGAAATACGGTTTTATCAAGGAGAGGCTCAGTTTAAAATAGGCGGTATCAATGCCGAACAAACGAAATTTAAATATTTAATTTCTCAATTGAACCCCAAATTTGTCGAAAATGTATGGGATATCAAAAGCAGTTATAGCCAAACTAAATATTCGAATTCCTAAACTAGACTCTTGAATTTATTTAAAGAAAGTGGAAATGTAAGAACCCAAAGTTTAATCTCTGGTATTGAATTAGGTGATTTAAAGCCTAGTAAATTTTTACAATAATTAAGATCTGTAGCTACTTCAGATGTTTCTGTAAATTCGATTGAAACTTTATGACTTGAAAAATTACCGGAAGCTATCAAAATATTTGAATTATCAGTAATACTAACTAATAATCTGACCTGTGTTTATGAACATACAAATATCGAGCCAATGAAAGTTCCGAAACACGCCAGAAAATTCGAGTACAGAATTTCTTCACAAAGTACACTGCTTCATAGGAAGAAAGGTTAAAATAACCATCACAATTTCAAATTCCTATACGCACTTTCAAACTTTCCTAAACACAAATCGTGATGAATTACCAAATAACATAATTTTAAATACAATCATAAGGAAAATGAAGAGAAAAAAAGAAAGCTTTAATCTTAATATAAATAAAAGCCATTGTGGGTATGTGAGTATGTGGATATGTGTGTATGTGGCTATGTTCCACATCTCCTCCTAAACGAATGGACTGTTTTCAACCAAATTTTGTACACTTATAAAATAAGACAAGGGGAAGACACTTATGAACTTTTCTATGTCCAAAAGTTAATCAAACTGGCAGTTAATTAGAAATTAACCGAAACCGTGTTATCGCAGTAACTTCGGGGCAAAATGTCCGACAACAAATATTTTTATACCGTCTTAAAGTTCAAAGGTTTACCTTTTCAATGATACCAATTTTAATTCTGTGAAATTTTCCCTTCGATTGTTATTAATTTTTTTAAAGTTCAATAATTTTTAATTACGTGCAGACCATTAGGAAATAACGAAGATTTATAGCTACTCCGTTGCTAGGCAACGTTTCGACTTTGAACTAATTCAACTTCATTTCTGAAAATTTTGCTTATTTTTATAAATACCCATATAATATAATAAATGCGAAAGTGTATCTGTCTGTTTGTTACGCATTCACTACCAAACCGATTTTTATGAAAATTGGCAGAGTTGCAGCTTGAAACCCAGGAACGGTCATCGGGTAGATGAAATCATATTAAATTATCATTATTTTTGACTACAGACCGCAATTAAATAATTAACAAGCGATTTGCGATGAAGATTACTACTTTATTTTTCAATCAACTGTCACGTGATCCTTAAGGAATGCGTAAATAAAATCAACTGTCACATGATCCTTCAGAAAAGCGTAAGCATTTGAAATAACTTATTTTTAAAGTCAAGCTTCACGTGATCTTGCTGAGAAAAGAAATAAATAATTAATTTGTGGAATAATAACTGAAAAATAGACGCCGGGACAGAAAACTAATGATAGATATAATATAGTTTCAAGAGTTTTTAGATTAAAATTTAAAAACTAAAGTTACTCTTAATATAAATAAAAGTCATTTTGGGTTTGTATCTATGTTCCACATCTCCTCCTAAACCACTGCACTGGTTTCAACCATACTTTGCACACTTATTAATTAAGATTAGGGGAAGGTTACTGTCAACTGTTGAAAGCGCAAAAGTTAATTAAACAGTCAGTTAATAAAAAGAAACCGGAACCATTTTTCTCTGTAAGTTCGGAACAAATTATCCCCCGAAAATTATTTTTACATCATCATAGAGTGCAAAATTTTATCTTCTCAATGATATCAATTTTATATCTGAGACATTTTTCCTTCAAATTTTATTAATTTTTAAAAACTTAATAAAAAGTTGACACGCAGACGATTTTAAAATAAACAAAATTTAATGATATTATAGTTGATACTGATGAGTTGCTAGGCAACGGTGTAATTATTTGCCATTACCTTTTCTTTTTCTTTTTTTTTCAAATATCGTTTGGCAATGTTTTCATTGGTTCTTAAAGAATTCTAAAGCTTATTTAATTAGATTAAAAAATCACCGCAGTTCATATTACCTGTCATTTTTACCTACGTTTCCTAAGAAATAATAAATCCTTAATAATATATTAAGTGAGAAAGTCTGTCTGTTTGTTATGCTTTCACAGCAAAACTACACGTGGAATAACTTATTTTTAATGTCAAACATCATGTGATCATAAAGCAAACAGCGATTATGTGATCTTTCTGAGAAAATAAACAATTTATTTATTTAATAATAACTAAAATTACTCAACTCGACGCTTGATTTTCATTTTTCGAGTTTGCAGTCTATTTAATTTTAGTTATTTATATTTGTATCATTTCCATATCAGATTTTATTCAAGGAGCTGTCGATAAATTGACGTTGGGACAGAAATCTATTGATAGATATGATATGGCTGCAAGAGATTTTAGATTAAAATTTAGAAACTACTGTTAATTATAACTAAAGGAAAATATGCGAAGATATAGTATTTTGTTTTATGTATTCTTTTGAATGGTAAAAGTGGATGACATATATATATTGCATGATGGATGGTATATTCCACAGATTATAAGGGCCTGATAATACCATTGAGTACAATGATGTAATTTACAGTAACGGAGAATATATGAGGAATAGAGAATGGTTGTTGAAATAGTAATTTTGGCACTGATTAATGAAAATTTAGGTCAGATAAATAAAACAAATATGTCACAAATGGACGAAGGTATTATAGAATATCTACCTGTAGATACGCTAATGGGCAATAATAATTAACATCAACTTCTTCATATAACAGATAACTAGCTCTTCAACTCCTTTAGAATTGTCCGGGGTACCCTTCCGACAAACTGAGATTAAAAGCCGGTGTGCCAGTACTATTGATACGTAATCTCGACGTACCGAGACTGCGCACTGTTACAAATTGCACACCTAGGTCCAAACGTCGTGAGAGTGTTTTAAAACGAGAGAGTGTTTTTAATTTCACGCATTCCGATAGTACCGAAGAATTTACCATCCAAGTTCAAAAGGTAACACCCATATAGCAAGTAAGTTTGCAGCAAGTTTGATTTTGACTTGATATTCCCTTGTCATGGCAAAATTTGACGCGTCAAACTTGAAGCGAACTTGTAGCAAGTTCGCCGCTACAACTAGCGCCACCCTCGCTTGCAACTCATTTGCTACAAGTTTGACGTGACAAATAGCGTCACCTCACTTGCAAATTAAACTTGCTGCAAGTTCGCCGTGACAAAAATCTTGCAAAACAAGTTTAGCACAAAGAGATAATTATCTTTGTCTCTGATTAAAAAAACATCCGATTTTTAATAGCATCTCCTAGACCGTCCTTCTTTTTATTAATTCAATAAATCAATGATAATTTGTAAAAAAACTAACTTTTTTATAAAAAAATTTTGAAACATTTTCCATCTTTTTACTAAAAGTTTTTACTTTAAAGAAAACTATATCGCCTTTTTCTTAATTTTGAAATTTTAACATTTATAAACAAAATTAAACAGAAAAAACAGTCAATGTTTGTTGAAAAATAATAACTTATAAATTTTGTCCCATTTTAAAGTAATTACTTTTGAACTCTGATTTCATAATTTATTCTACTAGCAAAACGTAGTTATTAGCGAAAATCGCTATCTCTTTGACTTCAAATCATATTCTCAACTCAAAAAATTAATTAAATCAAGAAAATAGTTTAAAATAAATCGTATACGAATCGAATCGAACGATGTATTAGAGAAATCTATCTTCTCCTCTCAGAGTTTAACTGGCCGCGTGGTTACCGCGTCAGCTTCCGAACCGGTAGGTCGCGTGTTCTATCCCGGATTGTGTACATACTCTGTTTTTGCTATAATTTGCAATGAGTTTACAGTGCAAGTCTGCTGCAAATTTGCTGCAAGTTTTTCCATGGTGACTTCGAAGCTTTCGTTAAATTGCTGCAAGCTTGCACTCTTGTCATAACAAATTTGTGGTAGGCTTGCATTCTTGTCATGACAAATTTGTGGCAAGCTTGCTCTCTTGTCATGACAAATTTGTGGCAAGCTTGCTCTCTTGTCATGACAAATTTGTGGCAACCTTGCTGCAAAATAAAATTGCTATCTGGGCAATTCCTTTTAAATTAGCATTTGACAGGTTCAGGGCCAGACGCTCAAAGGGACAGGCGTACTTTTGGAAAAACCAAATTTTTCCCATGGACAACTATATATGGCGTGTTCACGTGTGTCCAGACCACAGAACATCTAAATCCGTGCAGAAAACTTAAAACAAAAAGTGTAGTATACAAAAGTGTGTTAGCATAGATAAACAAATTACCTAACTATAAGAGCATACACTCCTGTTAGTCGTCCAATTATGTATTATCAACCGCCAAAACTTTTAATTTCCCCTTTCAACATGTAACGAAACATTTACATTCGTGAATTTAAAAAAAATAATAATTCAAATTCTTCGGGCACGAAGTCGCGAGTAACAGCTAGTATATATATATACAGGAAACAGAAATTAAAACCTAAACTTGCAACACACTGCATCACAAGAAAAAGTATAAATAAACCTATACACAATTTCTTATCATAGTTACAAATTTTCCTATACATAATTTAAAACTGTCCAATATGCAATTTCTCGAATACTAACTAAATAACATCCAAATAAAAAATAAATAACGAAAATAAGACGAAGAAGAAGAAAGAATGAAAAGAATATAGGAAGTCACAAATAAGAAGATATTGATAGTTTGGCAATTTGGAGTGAATTTGCAATATGAGCCCTAAAATTGGAATTTGCAATACAATTCATTAACAAAATTTTCTGACGAATTGTTGGATAGAATTAAAAAATTATAGCAGAAAATTGCTGAATTATGTGTTCGTACAGGGACGAGACCAGGGACATGGAATAACAATTCTTATCTTAATCTATCTCGATCTAGAAGTAACAGACGCAATACTTATGATCCCAAAGCAAAATTCTGATAACTTCATTTTCGATTTGGCGCTAATCATTTTCAGAAAAATGTGAATCTTCTTGCAGTTGGAATCAAAACAACGAGAAAATCACGAAAACTCCATTCTCAAGTAAGTTAAGCAACAAATTCTGCTGCAGAAAATGTAAGGAATTATCTCAAATTTCCTTTATTCGTCCGTGACCGAAGATGAAATTCTGCACTTTCTCGTAGCCGTTGGAGCTGATTTTACCATGATTCCAGCTAAAGGTGAGAATAAAAAGAAAAAATATATAAAATAAAATCTGCTAACGGCACAGAAATCTTATCCATCCTCCTCGTATCTCAGCCATCCTCGCATCTCATCCAACCTCGTATAAGAGAAAGCGACAAAAGGAATTTAATTTTTCGAGGAGGTACAGTTCCTTGTAAGGAGAGTTTTGGTCGAATGAAAAAAACATTTGACTCAGGAAATACATATGTAAAGGATTTTAATTATTGAAAGAAAAGGATTGGCGCCACGACATGAAAAAAAGTATTCTTTAATGGATTAAGAAGTTTATGAAAAAATGGCAATGGGGGAATAGGAGTTCAAGTAAATGATCTCGACTCGCGTAACGCAAAGCCTTTTGATTATGTTAGGATATAATCCAGATGAATCACATATGTTGCTCGGATTTGCAATCCATTTAAGAGACGACGCGTTATCTAAACTGGGGTCACTTTACAATTCCATTGGTTAAGAGACGAAGCACCGTTTCTGAAGTAATGGAAGGTCAACAAAAGATTGCTATAAAATGGCACGAGGCCGTTTTCGGAAGCTGGATATGGAGGGATAATAAGAAGAAATGTCTTGAAGGAGAAGTTGGTTGCGAATATGAGCAGCTTTTGGAAGAATGTGGCCAAATTATCTTTGATTTGGTCCAAGATAGGTTTAATTTTAAGATCGTAACGCAATCCTATACGTCTGATATAGTTTGACGCATTTATAATTCATATTATGAGCTGGATTTGAAGCACTTGCAAATTCCTTAATCTCGTAATGGCTACTGATCCCCAAACGATAGAGAAAGGCTGATCGAATAAAATAATTAAAAAGAAAAGCGTTGGCTTGACTGCTAATTTTCACTTGCAAACTTTCAATTAAATTATCCAAATCCTCATCACAGTCGGTTTATCCTGCGATTCTACTCTTTGATATCTTTTAGGTTTTAAATTTTTATATATGGTTTCCTGAAAGTGGTTTCTGATAGTCTATTTATCTTAATTTCTTTTTTTCGCCAACAAATGGGCTTTCCCCTGTGGGTCAGAATAGCATGTTAAAAAATTTTGGTGACTGAGTCTGTTTCAGTCGAGTTCTGCTTATGCTCCGCTCGCAAAAATAGGCTCAGCAAAACACGGAGGGATTTTATTTTTAGGAATTTTATTTCTTCCATCATTTAAAAATTTTTTAACCGCCATCCGACAGTAAAGCATTTCTTTTTTTCATTTGCTGCTATCCTGCCTTTGAGGAAAACGTTTTTGCTTCCTATGTCTTTTAAATCTAACGGTTAAATTTTCCTGAGGTTAAAGCATTGATGGCAACAGACTGAGAAATTGAAAAATGTATTTGATTTTCTCTTATTAAAATTATGCCTTTTCGACATTTTCTCTTTCAAGAAATCAATAATAGGATTGTTGGCTTCTACTTATTTAAAAATGAAAGAAGCAACATTAATTTGTTTGACGTATCAAATAATAAACTATGAATACTCCATTTAATTCAACTTATTTCTTTCTTTTCTAGAAAAATCTATTTGCAACTTAAAAATGAACACAATTCTAAAAATTACATTTTTCTTCTGTTGCCACAAAAATATAATGTGATGAACAAAATTAAATATGATAAAAAATAAATGCTTTAAATAAAAAGAAAACGATATTTACAAAAAAATATTAAATGCTTTAAATAAGAAGAAAACGATATTTACAATCAAATATTAAATGCTGCGTGAGCTATAATTCAGCCACTACATTACTCCCCCACCAGTAACTATGTTACGTTACGAAGGGAAATATGAGTAGTGTGACCAACATAAACAATTATTTAACATTCATAAAGTTCAAAAATAGTTAACTACAAATAGTACTTAAAATCTTCGAAGGTAAAAGTGTCTTAAAGTCAGTCCTTGAATCGGACGGGTAAACGAATAGTTCTACCTGTGCGAGATTGTTTTTGCGTCAGATCTGGTTTATTATCTGATGCCTGCTACTTGTGATCAGTGGTTGTCCCCTTAGGATTGTCCTGAGCTAAAATATAGGCTGGCTTCAAGCGATCTAATGATACATTAGCATGTTTCCCGTTTATGTTAATAGTAATGTATTTATCCTGCCGCTCAATTACGGGAAATGGTCCTTCGTAAGGAGATTCCAATTGCTTTTTAACTCTATCTATACGTTGAAAAACGTGAGAGCAGTTTTCTAAGTCTTTATGCACAAATATGTGTCGACTCGAATTTCTACGAGTGGTCCTTGGTCCCACGGTTTCCATTTGTTTCTGGAGGTTATTAGCAAAGCCTTCCGATGCTGTTCAGATACTGGGCTCACTAAAATACTCTCCAAGAAGTCTGGGACTTTCTCCGTAAACTATTTGTGCAATTGAATGATTGTAATCTTCTTGAATTGCAGTACGCAAACCCAAAAGTACTGTCGGTAACGTGTCAATCCAAGACAGATTGTTGTGAGTTTTTAATGCTGTTTTTAATGTTTCATAAAGGCGTTCAACTTTGCCGTTACATGCAGGATGGTAGGCTGTAGTATGTTGCAGCTTAATACCACAGGTTTTGGACAAAGTTTGCAATGTTTCACTTCTGAACTGAGTTCCGCGGTCGGTAATAAGTTTGTGTGGCGTTCCAAAACGTGCTATCCAGTTTCTTTAAAATGCTCTTGCCACAGTGTCTGCTGAAATGTTGTCTAAAGGAATTGCTTCCATCCAATTTGAAAATCTGTCGATGCAAGTTAATCAGTAAATATTCCCTCGCGATGGAGGAAGAGGACCAGTGAGATCTATATGCACAAAACAAAATCTTCCTGAAGGTACTTCAAACTCGCCAAATTTTGTTTCAGTGTGGCGATTGATTTTAGCTTTTTGGCAAGGAATGCAGGTTCGAGTCCACAATTGCACATCTTTTTTAATGCTAGGCCAAATGAATTTTGAATTCATTAATTTTATAGTTGACTTAATTCCAGGATGTTATAGGCAGTGAATATGGTGAAAAATTTGTTTTCGAAAAGCTTTTGGAATGTAAGGCCGAATTTTGCTAGTTGAAGTATCACACCATAAGTATTTCCCCGAAGGTAGAGGGTACTCCTTTAAATTCAAGAAAGTAATGGTTTGCAAGCTCTTCAGTTCTTTATCTTGAGTTTGTGCATCAGTTATTTGATCGTAATCTATTGATGAAACTTCAGTAACCCTGGATAACGTGTCGGCTACAATGTTATTTTCACCTTTTATATATTTAATATCAGTCGAAAACTGAGAGATGTAGTTAAGTTGACGAGCTTGTCTTGGTGCCGCTTTGTCAAGCTTTTGGTGAAAGGCAAATATTAAGGGCTTATGGTCTGTATAAATTGTAAATGTTCTTCCTTCCAGATAATGCTTGAAATGTTTAACTGAAAGATATATGTCTAATAATTCCCTGTCATACGTACTATAATTTTGTTGTGTATCGTTTAACATTTTAGAATAAAATGCAATTGGCTGCCAAGTTGAGTTTTCATATTGCTGTAACACTGCGCCTATTGCTGTATCTGAAGCATCTGTAAATAATGACAGAGGTAATTCAGAATTGGGAAAAGACAACAACGTTGCATTTGCGAGGTCATTTTTGCACTTTTCAAACTGTTTTTCAGCTTCATCAGTCCATTGGATCTTTCTTTTGTAATTCTTTTTAGAACCTTTAAGGTATTCATGTAACAAAGCTTGATTCTTTGCTGCGTCTTTTAGATAACGACGATAAAAATTACGAATTCCAAGAAATGTTGTAAGGTCTTGAATATTTCCGGGTCTTTTGTAATTCATAATAGGTTTAACTTTATCTGGCAGAGGACGAGAACCTTGGGGTGTAATTAGATATCCCAAAAATTCGATTTCTTCAACAGCGAATAGAGATTTTGAAATATTTATTCTTAAGCCAAAAGTATTCAATCTTTCTAAAACTAAATTAAGATGGATTTCATGCTCTTGATTGCTTTTGGATGCAATGAGTATATCGTCTAAATATGGAAAAACAAAGTCCAATCCTCTGAGAACTTCATGGATAAATCGTTGGAATGTTGCAGGAGCATTTTTCAAGCCAAAACTCATTACTGTAAATTCATATAAACCGAAAGGTGTGATGATAGCTGTTTTACATTTGTTCTCTTCTGCAATGGGTATTTGGAAATATGCTTTAAATAAATCAATTTTAGAAAAATTCTTGGTGTCTTTTAATATTTGATGGGAATCTTCTAACCTAGGTATGGAGTAGCGATCGGGAATCGTCTAAGCATTAAGCTGACGATAATCCCCACATGGCCGATAGGGCCCATCTTTTTTCGTGGCTAGATGCAAAGGACTTGACCATTGCGAATTGGATGGTCGAATTATTTCATTGTTGAGCATAAATGTAAACTCTTCTTTAGCTATCGCTAGTCGTTTGGGATCAAGCTGTCGTGCTTTGGCATGAATAGGTTGACCATTTGTTTCAATAAAATGCTTAACATCATGTTTTATTTCCTTAGGGAAAAGATTAGGTCTAGAAATTTCAGGATATTTAAGGAGTAAATTCGATGTGCTTATAACGTTATCACTTGAAATAGCAGTTATATCCCCTAGCACAAAGAGATCTGTTATCCCATCAATTAATTTTTTCTTATTTATATCAACAAGTAAGTTATATTTGTGAAGAAAATCAGCGCCCAAAATACCTTTTGTGACGTCAGCAATTATGAATGGAAACTGAAAATCACGACGTAATCCCAAATCCAGATTTAACATCTTTATACCATAAGTTGAAATCTCAGTGCCATTAGCAGCATATAACAGATATTATGCTTTCTTTTTATTTTGAGACGTAGCTGGAATTATGCTAACATCAGCTGCACTGTCTTACGAGAAAGCGCAAATTTAATTTTCGGTCACGGACGAATAAGCGAAATTTGCGATATTCCTTTTCATTTTCTGCAGCAGAGTTTGTCGCTGAACTTACTGCAGACTTGAGTTTTCCTGATTTTCTTGTGGTTTTTGATTCCAACTGCAAGGAGGTTGACATTTCCCCGGAAAGTATTTGGTTCCAAATCAAACATGAAAGTAACACAATTTCCCTTTTGGATTGAAATCATGGCACCGGTTACTTCGGCTTCGAGATCGATTACGGAAATAATTGTTATTCCGCATTCTCGGTCTAGCTCCAGTACGAATACATAATGCAGAAATTTGCTGTTCTAAATTTTTAACTCTATCTAACAATTCGTTAGAAGAATTGTGTTCACAGCTTGTACTGTAAATTTCGGTTTTAGGGCTCATATCGCAAATTTTGTCAGCCATAATCGCCAAACTATCAGTGTCTTCTTTACTGACGATTAAGATATTTTTAATAGAGTCTGGTAGTTTTCCAAGCCATAAAGTTTTAATCAAATTTTCAGAAACATCTGATGTAGCTACTGATCTTAATTTTTGTAACAACTGACTAGGCTTTAAATCATCTAAATCAATACCAGTGATTAAACGTTGAATTCTTGTATTTTCACTCTCTTTAAATTGAAGAGTCTAGTTTTGGAATTCGTATATTTAGTTTGGCTATCACTGCGTATGATATCCCATACATTTTCAACAAATTTGGGATCCAATTGCGAAATCAAATAATTAAATTTCGTTTCTTCGGCAGTGATACCGATTATTTTGAATTTGGCCTCTACTTGATAAAACCATATTTCCGGTTTATCTATCCAAAATGGAGGAATTTTTACACTCACCTTATGCAACTCAGTTCCATCTGCTTTTCCGCCTTCAATTGACATCTTTTTGTTTGCAGGAACAGGTCACCAATATGTTGGCTTCAACTTATTTAAACAAGAAAGAAGCAACATGAAATTGTTTGACGTATCAAATAATAAACTATGAATACTCCATTTAATTCAATTTATTTATTTCTTTTCTAGAAAAATCTATTTGCAACGGAAAAATCAACAAAATGCGAAAAACTACATTTTTCTACTGTTGCCATAAAAAATATAATGTGATAATCAAAATTAAATATGATAAAAAATAAATGTTTTAAATAAAGAGAAAGCGATATTTACAAACAAATATTAAATGCTTTAAATAAAAAGAAAACGATATTTACAATCAAATATTAAATGCTGCGTGAGCAGCATTTAATATTTGACATGGAATTATTTTATTATTTTAATTCGCCAACATGGAGTTATTTTTAGGCGATTACACGACACGATATTATACGCTGCGTGAGCAGCGTATAATTCAGCCACTACAGGATAATGACGAATATATTTGGCCAGTGATGATCTAAATTTTTTTCCCGACAAAAAATTGTATGCAAACTTATCGTCTTTTATTCTTTTAAAATTATGTAACTGCTTAAATACAGCTTGTTCGGCCATACTGGATTTCTCTTTGAAATATATCATGTTTTCTTTCAAGTTTTAATTAAAGAAAGAGAACTGGAGCTTCAATTTGGATATCTATTGAAATTTAGTTAAAAGATTTTGCGAAGTTTTATTGGAATTTAGCTGTGAATTACAGGTTGGTGCTGTGTTTAATTTATTTGCCAAATATTCACAATTAATTTGAAATTTGACTTTTTAAAAGTGTTCAACGTATTTTACGCTTCTTTCTGGGCCTAATTTCGTGACAAATATTTAAGAATCATCAGGATTCTAGGTATGGGAAAATGGATTCACCACATATTGGATCGGGTTTCCATGTTTGATTATTTTCTTTATCTGAATATCTTTCATTTGATTCCATCTATCATTTTTCTAATATTTCTTAGACATTTTATTAACTTTAGAACTATGAACGAACTTTGGATTTAATGATATCTCTAATGCTGATTTGTTTACATTTTTTTTGGAGGGACTCAAAATTTAAAGGGATTATTTGCTTGTTTTTCATTGTGATAAGACATTCTGTATCTGATTTAATATGGCTTGAATATTGTGTTAATTTATATTATATTTAAATCTCAGAAACTGTTCTGTTAATTACATATCCTGTTACAGATATGGTTTCCAAGCGTGAGGGTTCGAAAGATAATATCTTTGATGCCATTAAGAACACAATTAAAGAGGTCAATGGCTATTTTACTAGAGAAAATGATAGGTGCACCTTTGATATATGGCGTCGCTGGCAATAATTTTGTTTTGGCGACTTTTTTCAACAGCTTCAATATAGGATCCCATTGGCGATATTTTGTTTTGGCGACTTACGATACGAGGTTCGGTTAGTCGACAAAAATTCGCCAATTCAAGATTATCGCCAGTGATGCCGTATATCAAAGCAGTTCCAAATGTTATATGATTTGGCCTAGGCCTCCTTTCAGACCTAAGACGTTTTTTTTTTTTTAATTTCTTGTGTGATATAATAATTGAACGATGTAGAAAAAAGTGAATTCTGTATGGTGATAAATTTGCATGGGCTTGACTTAAGAATATGATGCCTTCGCCAACATGGAATTATTTTTAGGCGATTACACGACAGATACGGAAACTTATTTTCCTTTCCTTTTTGTGACTGCAAAAAGTATTGGCGTGATTATGACGCGGTTGGCGATGAAACCGCAAAGTATTATTAAGTCCTAACCTTGTCTGTATTTACAACGCATTTCGCTACAATAAGAACATTAATTTTTGTAAAAGAAAAGTCAATACTATGTCTCCACTTATAAATAGATAGCAGTTTTATTTGAAGCTGAAAATTCTAAAGAAATGCTGATTTTGAAAGTTTTAATCTATTTTGAATTTCATGAAAAAATTTGAGCTTTAGTACTAACAATTTCTATTAAGGTCTGATTTTCAAGAGAGGTTGACGCAAATTTATAGTTGAAATACCAATTTGATACAGTGCTTGCGGGCACAAGATATAAGATAACATTTAAAAAAATACATTTATTCAAATGAAAAAAAAATATGATCCTTTAAGACATATTCTATCATTAGACTAATTTACATATATAAAACACTTATTTGGAAGCTAAAGCCGAACTTCTTAATCGCGGTTTTGGAAAGGATCGCAAATTTGGATTGCTTATGTATTCAACTACGGAAAGTCTGAGACATTGAATTTTTCTTATTTAGATTGTTTGAACAAAATGTGTTTAAGTCATACACTTTGTATTAGGCAAATGAATGAATATCTCCTTAATATGCCCTTTTCAGTTAAAATGTTGTGAAATATGTTATTTCATTTCTTGACAACTCAAATTTTCTGAGTTTTGAAAAACATAAATGAGACTACCCAGAGAAAAATGCTGTATATTTCTTGACTAAATTATAAATGAAGTGTGTGTGTATACATGTGAGGAAGACTTTCAGAAATATTTTTTATCTTTCTCCAAGCTATGTTAAACACAATTTGTCATTATCAAGTATATTTTTTCTAGGTTATCACAGACACTTAAGATTACAAGATTACAAAACTAGTGTGTTAGTACTTTCCGAAATGTTATTTTATGAAATTATTTGAATTTGAATACTTACATTTGACATTAAATTCTGATGTTCAACAGCAATGGACGCAATTATATGTGAAATGTATATTTTAATACAGAGATATAAGATGTCTTATGAAAAGTAGGGTATGGTTGCTCAAATCGTACGTCGTACTTATTCCATACTGAATATGTTTTCATCGCATCAGCAAAACTGACGGCAGTGCGATGTCTACTACAATCGGCGATGTTAATTCCATTGTTTAGAAGGGGAGGTTCGATGTGTTACAACAACTTAATCTCGAAAAAAAATAAGCTTCCGGTAGTTTTCTTATAATTTTCGTACCTATTTCAAAACACATAGAACAATAATATTATTAATAGCGTGTTATTTTTCTTAGGGTATCATTCTGTGCTATTTGAATAATTCCTTTAATGCAGGAACGACGCTTTGGTTCAATTCATTCTTCTATGATGCTAACTACAATTTTTCACTTGACATTGCTTAAGTCGTAACATAAACAAGGCTTGAATGGTACCAATTACGCTTTAAGGATATCTTGCACTTCTAAAAATACATATCGTTTAAAGGAAGAGAATATTGTTTTTTTTTCAATATGTAATGTGAAATGTGCTTTTTCGGAATTTTAGGCAGGACCGATAAACATGGCAAAACGTGCCTATAATATTTAGAGACAAGAAGATATGGACGAATAGTTATGAAAATTACCCAATGGTGTGATACGGGCTTCAACGAAAGTATAATATTCCTAAACCGAAACTGCGACGTTTCTTTCTATAACTAAATAAGCATTATAAATTTGGAAAACCGGAAGGGTTGACCGAGGATTAACTCAAGACCGAATAGTTTATTAAAAGAATAGTAATACAAAGTCTTAGGTTAATTTGCTTGCAATGTACGACTGCCGGTTTCCTTAGTCGTACCGATATTATTACCTTAAGATTTGTTTATTTTCATTCGGCATAGTACGTGTAATATGAACTTTCTTGCAATAAATAGTTGAATATTCAAAGAAGTTTTCAATAATGCAAAATTTAATCCTTCATTTAGGAAAACTGCAATTTTTAGACTTTAAATACTTTCTCGTATACGAAATATACGAAGAGAAAGTATGGTAATCGTAAAAAAATTCGTTCTCGAAATTTTGATTAATCTTCACGCTTCAGACATCCCAGAGTCGGAAAAACACAATTTTGGAATTATGTCTGTCTGTGTGTCTGTGAACACGATAACTCAAAAACTATTATAGGTAGAGGGATGGAATTTGATATTTGGTAATCCTACTTTCTAGATTTGTATCAAATTTTGGATAAATTCCGTCCAAGGGAAGTTTGTCTGTCCGTGTTCACAAACTTAAATAGCTAGATAAATAAAATTCGTTACACAGTTTTATTAGTATCAGAATTGTTGTTCCGTATCAAATTATGAACCAACTCCGTTAAGGGTGTCTATACTCACGTACTTGTGAACAAGATATCTCCTAAACCCTATGGCTAAGATAAATAAAAATTTGCATGGCATCTGCTAACATTAATTGTGTAGGTGTGCCCAATTTTCGTCTCAATCGGTTGAAAGAAAGTTGTGAACAACTTTCACTTATTCTTCTTTTCTCATCATACAGTGAAGCAAGGCCGTTATTTCGTAATGGCGCGAATTACACTGGTGAAATAAATTAAGAGAATTTGCATATTTTATCGAATTTCATGAAAAGAACTGAACTGAATGTAAAACCACTGCTTCTAGTCGAAAATACAAATTTTGTACTTCAAATACGTAAACGTACACGTTTGTGTAGGCGGAGCTAGTAGAGAAACAGGCTTGATAAGCGCGCGTAGTGTTATTTTGCAGCAATCGGTAAAATTCAAATTGTAACAGTAAAAATGAGTAACCACCAATGTTTAGATGATGGAATGAGGTGGCGAATTGTGGGGAGGCCAGAAGCAGGCCAATCTCAAGTCCAGAGTTGTAGGGAGTTAAATTTAACGCCCAGCGTCGTGTGTAACTTATGGAAACAGTTCCAGGATATCGGATCCATCGAGAGAAAGCCTGGGCAGGGTCGTCCAAGAGCCACCACGGTCACAGAAGATCGTTATTTGTCCATTATAGCGAGGCGTAACAGGGGTGCTACAGCTTCTCAGCTCTCCCGTAACTTGTATGCAGCCACAGGAACCCGTGTATCAAGGGTGACTGTTTCCAAAAGACTTCATTAGACAGGGTTGTTTGCAAGAAGACCTGCTGTTTGCGTCCCGCTCACTTCTACGAATAGGAGAGTCCGTTTAGCGTGGTGCAGAGAGCATAGAGATTGGAGTATGGATCAATGAGTGACAGTTCTCTTCACTGATGAGTTTCGGTTCACCTAAACACCGATTCTCGCCGTACGTTCATATGGAGAGAACCAGGGACCCGCTACCTACACTCCAATGTCCGCGAAATCGACCATTATGGCAGAGGGGGTTTAATGGTCTGAGCAGGCATCATGTTGGATGGCCGAACACCTCTCCATGTCTTTGAAAGAGGCACTGTGACTGGTGTGAGGTATAAGGATGAGATCTTGGAGTCCTATGTTCGCCTTTTCAGGGGTGCAGTTGGCCCTGAGTTCATTTTAATGGACAATAACGCGCGGCCACATAGAGCTCTTCTGGTCGACGAATTTCTAGAGAGTGAGGATATTCGCCGGATGGATTGGCCAGCCAGATCTCCAGACCTCAACCCTATAGAGCATGTCTGGGACGCTCTGGGTAGGGTAATTGCAACTCGCAACCCCTTCCGAGAACCATCCAGGAAATGAAAACAGAGTTAACTGCCTTATTTCAAGTATGAAGTCACGCTGCTAGGCCTGTATATCTGTAAGAGGGGACCATACCCCTTATTAACCCATTTTTTTTGTTTATTCTGCATCCGCTGTTTCTTAACTTCAGACTCCAACGAGTGTTACGCACGATAATGCGTGTGTATTACAATTGTTGAATGATTATTTGTTTTGCATTGTATCAATGCATGTAGATATCAAATTTCATTAAAATCGGTTCAGTAGTTCTAGAGCTAATCGACCAAGTCTGCAAATTCTCTTAATTTCTTACACCAGTGTACTTCCGCTACTCCTTTCTACTTCTATCTAAACCTTTCGCCTTGAGGGAAATTCGAGGTTTTCTGGACGTGCAGCAAATTCGCAATTTTTATCCGCGCTGGGGTGCAGGAAAGTGACACCTTTGTTAAAGAGTATATGAGAAAATTTATGCTAAGACCACTCCCGCTGGTTATTTTAGGAGAAGCGACTTAAGCAACCTTACCCTAGATTCATTCAAATGACCAAAAAAATTCTTCCAAGATACAAACTTTATCAATAGACTAATTTACATAAAAAAATTTTTAGGTCCCAGATTTTTTAAGATGTCATCTTTGTACATGATTTGTCTGGACAGAATATACGGGTTTTTGAAGGAAGGAATGTGGAAATCATGCATTTCAAATCCATTTTCTGACCTGCCAACAAAAGCTGTGAATGAATTAATGGATATATCAGATGATGAGAAAGACTATTCGAAGATTGGTGATGTCCTCCTGCTTCTCACAAGTGGCAGGCTCACGCGCCTCGACCTTCGCCCTTTCGATCCGAAAGCAGAACAGGATTTAATTGTCAGTGCAATACAGAAAACAGTGCGCATTTGTTTGAGAAATCTTGCTTCAAATTCTGAAGAACTCATCTTTCATTTTGTGCGGAATATAATAACTTGGAATCCGTATCTTGAAGAATTCCATTCAGAAGTACATCCTGGTTTTGAGGTTTTTCTGAAATGTCCGAATCTTCGGGTTCTCAAAATCTACGATTCATTTGAAGAGTTTCCTGTCAATAAGGCTCCTATAGATTTGTCTGTGTTGTCATCTCTCAGAAACCTTGAAGTACTCCATGTCTTTAATATGGATACCGACACGATAGCGAGCGTTCTAGAATCTTGTCCAAAACTAATTTCCATTGGCCTAAATGATTCTTTAAATAGCCTGGAAGAAATTGCTCAAAGACGGCAGAAGAATTCTTTGTTGTTGACAGGCATTTCCAGTTGCGAAAATGTGTTTGGGGTAGGAAGTTCAGGAGAAGAAACCATAACAAAAGGCAGGAGTACAATTCTAGTTTTCGTGACAAGGTGATATCTGATGTTAATCTCTGCCCACTTGTGCAAGAATTGATTATTTACGTGTACCAGAAAGACGGTTACGAAGGGCTGCGATGTTTGAAGCAACTCACTCTCCTTAGAATTCATTTTAAAAATTTTCCTGGTGACTTCTTGCCAGATTTCGTTGCACTACTTCAAGAAATAGGGCCACAGCTTAAGCATCTCTCTGTCTTTGGGAAGGAAGAACCCTCTAGAAGGAATGATGGAGTTCCGGTTGATGTTATCTGTGACTGTTGTCCTGATTTGCAGAGTCTAGAAATTTGGAGCTCCATATTTATGAAGGATTCTTCAAAATCGTCTTGCGATTTGGCCCTCAAAAGACTAACATTGCATGTAGTGCAACCAGATGTTGATGAAGAAATTCATGATGAAGAAATTCATAATGAAGAAGAAAGTCTTCTGTTTCTGCTGACTAATTCTAAGCATTTGGAAGAATTGTACCTCGATTCTGCTGAGAGTTTAGATGACACTCTCTTGAATCAAATATTTAAAAAGAACCCTTTCACACAACTTAAAGTGATCTGCACTGAAGAAAGTAGTGTAACATGGAAAGGATTTCAGATGTTACTGGAAAAACCGGCTTCTGTTGAGACAGTTCTTATTGTTGCTGATAGGCAACATTTTTATGATGCAAAAAGTTTATTTAATGATGCGAATATCAGTTATTTAAAAGATTTCTACACTTACGTTAAATTGAAAGAATTCTTTTATTGCCGTCTAAATGAAAAGAGCTTCTAATTATGCTCCCGTTCGTTGAAAACTAGGAGGCAATATATTTTTCCTTCTAAAAATAAAAGTGTCCTGAGCTAGACTGATGCCGCCAAATGCAGTTTTTCATGGAATGGTTCGCAAATGTTCAGGAAAAACAGTTTGGTTGAAAAGACTTTCCGTTTATGGCTAAATTTTGTTTTCTGTGCAAGTTGGAACAAGCAGAATATAAATAGAGTTTGTAAAAAAAATAATTATGCTATTAAAAGCTAGAAACTTTTCTTATTCATTTTTTCTATTTTTTAGATTTTATTAATTCATTATTATAAATATTATATCTTGAAAAGAGTTTTTCTCGAATTTAAATCGCAGGTGGAACCAATGGTTTGATGTCAATTACAAATATTTCATTTATTAATTGAATTCTGAAAACATAATGATAGTGTACTGCCATCGAGAATGCGCAAATCCGCAAATTTTAAAAGCTTGTGCATATCGCAGAAGTTAATGAAAAGCCGATAACAAAATTCCATCTTTAAAATTAGGAAACTCGCTGTGTTAAATAAATCTTGTAGTAAGTGCGCGATGAACAACCTGAAGAACTGACTTTTAGTAATGAAATTATTCATATAACCATGATATGAAAAAACGTAACACAATTTTTGTATTTTGATTTTAAATAAAAGTTGTCTATATTATAACGGAAATCAGGAAGAATATCCCATGTATTAAATTTTTTGTATTTCTCGAATATTTTCATTGTTAAAATCATAAAAGCATTTGTTTTCAATAATTAAAAATAGGGCAATATTGACATCTTACGTAATTATAAAATAAACATAGTTCATGAAATCGACTAGAGTAAAACCATCTTAAGGCCTGTGAAACTTGACCCTGTGTAAAAGAAAGTATCATATTCTTTCGATAACATCTTATGTTCGCGAAATTCTGATATAAATTTAAAATAACTTAAATGGAAGATCTTGTTTATCAAAAAATATTAATCTGTATTTATAAAAGGCAATGTTTGTGTGTGTGTCTACGATGTTCAGACGAATCTAACGCACTTACAGCCATGAAATTGGCACACAGGTAGTCGCGATGGTGACTGAATGCACCTCGAAGCCGGAATTTTAAAATTTAATCTAGAAAATTTTTTATTTAATGTTTTGTGTTGTTTCGGGTCATTTTTGGCACGTTTACGGCCGTAGTATCTTTCCTAATAATCGTTGAAAAACAAAATATGAACCATCGGATAGAACGAACAATTTTCTTCTAATGAAGTTTGTTTTGAAGGTCTAACGTAATTTACTGAATTTTGAGAGATTTTTAAAAAATAGCAAGTTTTGCAATCTAAATTTTATTTTTGTTTTTAAATATGCTGCTTCCAATTTTCTAATAACACTATTATTTTCAATTTTTTTTCAGTTTATAACTGCAACAATTCTGTCGGATTGAAACAAGAATGGTTAAAATATCTTTTCCCGTTTTTTTTAAATTATTTTTTTCGTGATCAGTTGAAACATATTTTTCCTCTAGCGAGTTTCCTCCTGCGACACTTCTGCCGAACGTTGCTAGCAATTTTGATTGGCTGACGGTGCAGAGCACAGGATACGCCATAACCTTCAACTGAAGGAATGACTTCGATTATTAATTTCGGATTCGATTTTATATTTTGCTTGCTATATAATTATAGTTTTCACGTTCCAATTTTGTAATATTGTTTTGGATTAACGTATTCTATAGTGTAGCGCGAAAAAAATAAGCAGAAAAATCAATAATGTGTACTTTTTGTTTTGATTTTGTTTTCGAAACTTTTTCATGTCATTGTGGGCATTTTTTTTTTTAATTTTTATTTTGTTGAAGTCCTAATTCGACGGGCAACGCTGGGCGTTCGGCAGTGCCTTAACGTGTTTAAGTCCCGCATATTTTACTTGCAGTATAATAATCAGTTTCACTTTGCAATTTTTTAATATTTTTTCGGATTAACGTACTCTGTATTGTTTTCCTACAGTTGAAATGTCATTATCGCGAAGAAAAATAAGCGGGAAAATCAATAAATGTGTATCTTTTGTTTTGTTTTCAGAACTTTTTCAGGTCAATGTGGGAGTTTTTTTTTTTTTTCATTCTTCATTTTGTTGAATTCCTGATTCCACGGGCAACGCCGTACGAGTACTGCTAGACAAACAAATATTAAAAAATAAATAACATAGTTGTAATAGAACACATTTGTTATTAATAAAAAAGCTGGCTTCAATAATTAAGAGATTGAAAATTGCATAAAAAACTTTAAACAATTAAAATAATTGTCAATTAATTAAATAATACAGATAACAGTGATGAACCTAAGAGTGTAGTAACAGCACTAGTGCATTGAAGAATTGCTAGTTTTGGAAAATTAGAATTAAAATGTCTTAAATAATACAAGAAATCGGAAATGAGTATTAAACTTAGTCGGTGCTCCCTTGTCTTCTGATTAGAACAGAAGTAAAAACAGAAAAATATATTATAAGAAATGAAGAAGATTCACCCCCCGAAAAAAAAAAGAATTCATCAATCGTAGAAACGTTAAATAAAACCAACTGATGATTATTAGTTTTAGCAAAGGATTTAATTTATAATATATCGTTAAAAGTCTTTATTAATGCGTGTGTATAAATGAAATTTTCTTATAAAATACTGACAAAAATTATTCTTTTCACTGTTTGAAATTATCGCATTAAAAATAAATTTTCTTTTTCAATCGTGTAATGTCTTTTCCAGCATTCAGATGCGTGTTATTTAACTGCGGGGAACGCCGTTTCATTGTTCAAGGATTAAATAAATATATAAAAACAATATTTAAATTAATTATACCTCAAGCAATACTAAAAAAAAAACATTGATAATTACGTCAACAATTAAATCAAAGTGTCCCGTTTTGATTATTTAGGTTGCCATTTTGACCACAATCCCCATCACATCGGAAATTGTATCTTTATAATGTTTCGATTGCTGAAAGTGGTTTACCAGCGATAAATTATTTTCTTCTCCATATAGATAAGATTTTTAGGGTAGTTCCCAAATGCTTCCATATTTCACTGTTTGCCATTTGAGAAGTTTTGTATCTTATTTTGCTGTAGTTTTTTACTTTCTCGTATTCAAAGTATACAAAGGTAAAGTATTTTAATCGTAGGAAAAATTAGAACTCTAGATTTTGACGAATTTCCACGTTTTAGACCTCCCTGAGTCCGAAAAACGTAATTTTGAAAATATTAAATACAAATTCGAAAACTATTTGAGGTACAGGGATGAAATTTGGTATGTGATCTTTACACATAATTCGTAGGTTTCTATCAAATTTTGGATAAAATCCGTCTACGGGAAGTCTATCAGTCTGCGTTCATGTGATCACGATAACTCTAAAACTTAAATAGCTAGGTGGATAAAATTTGTTGCACAGTTTTATTATCGGGAATTTAGGTCCGGTCCAAATACGTGGAAGGATTGACTGTCTACCAGTCTGTATAATCGCATACTTGTGAAGACAATAACTCTTTAACACGTTGACTTAGATAAATGAAATTTGGTATGTGGTCTTCTGAGCTTAATCGTAGATTAGTATTCAATTTTTGTCTCAATCGGTTTAAAAAAGGCGTTGAAATTGCAAATTTGGTTTTCCTTTATCCTACGCAGCCCTATTGCATAATCGCTCAGACTTCTTGATTTCACATCCGCTTTTGCTGCTTGAAACTCGTGGCATGTTGTTTCGCTTATTTTTTCTCCACATCTTTAGGGATGCTCGTTGTTTTTTACTACTTTTTAGTTTATTTTTTACTACATGTATTAGGGAGTATACGAGAAATTTTTGGGGAGACCACTCTCGCTGGTTTGCTATCGAGGCCAAGGAGTTTGAAGAAGTGACATCTCTTAAAAGTGCAAAGATCGGAGGGCATTACATAACAGCCGGTTTAAGCTCTGTAGGGGATCTCATGCAATAGACGTTTCGGACTTCCATTTTCACTTTCAATTTTCCAATAGCAGATATTTTTATTGGTTTTGTTTTAATATCTGTATGAGATGTTTTTAATTAATAATATCATGAAAATTGAAATAAAATTTATAACCGCGGATCACATTCAACCCAGTCTTTTCAGTTCCTCATGTATAAAAAATGATAAATTTGAAAGTAAGCAAAATGGTTTTTAAAAAATACGAAACCTATTTAATTCGTTCTAAATACTCAAATGCAACTTTCCCAGGACAGATGACTTGTTAGCCCCTCAGCCAACTGCAGATTTAGGACCGAAATGATCCGTAAACAAGTTGAAAAACACGAAAAAAGAAATTTCTAAGAATAATGTGTTGAATTTTTGAATGAAACTTGGTTTAAATTTGAATACGTTCGAGTACATGGCGTTTGGAAATCAAACGAAAGCACAAATTAGATTACCCTGAAAATACCGTCATGACCTCTTGAGGGCCGCCCCAAAGTAGTTGGGACCGTAGGCGTTTGCATATTTGATAATCCGGCCCCGCACATTTTGTGTTGTATCCCACAGTGTGAATGTCATCCACGATGTGGAATCCTAGTCAAAGAAAAATGTTTCAATAAGCGTTTCAGACGTATTTTTCCGTTTCTCATATTGAGTTCGGGAGCAGGTACTCATGCCTATATGTATAATTTCTTAAACTACCATGGATAAAATATTCTTAAGATTTCAGAGACTTGACTAAACGCAATAAAGGTCAAATTATTCAATTTAAAAGCAAATTTTTAAGACTTAGAAGCTAGTACATCAAAATAGCTAACCGCTCAGAGGGTTAAGAACCAGTCGATACACTTAGATCATTTGCTGTGTATTGTACAGGGCTGTCATAAATTATTGGACCCATTTCAAAAATTAATTAAAAAAACTATTAATTTTACAATTACGGTTTCTTTTAAAATGAGAGCGCTTTAAAAAAAATCAGATAGGTAACGCGCCGTTGCGGGGGTCTAGGTGGTCGTAAATTGTTGGACATCTCCCATTTTTGAGAGCCCTGACTGCGAAAATATTAAAGCTAGAAGAAAAATAAAATAATGTATTGGTTGGGAATTTTACGCTCTTTAATTTGTTATTTCGCATATACTGTGAAAACTGAATATTTTTGGAGATATTAAAGAAAAACTAAAGAAGCAAACCAGAAAACACGCATCGGCTTATGCCGATCGGTAGTCGTTGCGTATGGAAATCTCCCGCTGTAGCAAATTTAGAACGCCGTAGTGGTATGCCACTTATCTGGCAAAAAACTTTATTTGCTCTCTCATTAAAAAAATCGCTGTTGTAACATTATTATTTTTTTTTTACTGATTTTTGAAATGGGTCCAATAATTTATGACCACCCTGTATAATTATGCTTCTCAATTAAAAAATAAATGTTTTGTAAGACAATATGCAATGTTCTCTGTAGTAAAAAAATAGGTTTGGATTCCAGCATCCTGGATGTATTTAGAACTTCTCCATGCAGACAAAAGTATTTGAATGAATACTCTTTGAAAAATTTAAAAAAAATATATATTGCGAATTCTACGTCGCGAACTCATTTTTTTGGGAGAAAAAAAGGGTTTTAACCAAACCGAATACAGATATAGGCTACGCCTATGAAATTTTATCTAAAGGGAGGATGGTTTGGCTTGAAATTTTGAAAATAAACCGATTGTTGCCGTTTGCAAAACAGAAGTTAACCCGTTATTGCCGCTATGCACCTTACCGTTTTATATACATAGATAATTGCTAATATACAATTAATCCATAAAAGCCCGATGTTTCAAAAATTGATTTAAAAATGTGTTTGACTTTCATTTCTTGAATAAAACACGGGAAAAATAATTTAAAAGATAATAGTTTGTTTTCAGTATGGTTTATGGCTGAAAGAACAATTCTTTTACCACCTAACAACACTGGGCTTTATTTCAGAAAAAAATCCTTCATAAAATTGTATAATATTAAACACAGGTGAGTTTCAATAAGTAATAACACGGATAAGGAATTTCCTTCAACATTGTAGAATAAAATATGGTATTCTCCGGCGTATAAACGAAGCAAAGCAAAAAGATGCAACCTTGAGAGAAAAACACCAATTTATTTTTTATCAGCCCTCAGGCTGCCATCTATATGTTGTAAATTGATTTAAGAAAAATTTTAAATATGCATCCTATTGGAGACAACAGGCGTTGAGCTTCAGTCTTATTAATCGAATATACTGACTAAATTCATCTTTCTTCACGTGTTCTATGATGATGTCAAATTCGGTGGAGAGGAAAGTTTTCGAATCGGTGGCAACAGATAGTCCACTTTTCTTTGATTTTTCTTTTCCTTCTGACAACATCGAAATGTAACATTAGAAAGAAGACCCATAAGCCTACAGCATGGGCTGTTTGCTGGTAATTTATCACTAGTTGTCAAAAGCTATGGCCTAAAAATATGCCGAATAATGGATTCCTAACTTTTCTTTACCATATTTTGTTTCCGATACCGTGTTATTGTCGGACTGTTGCATCTGCGTGAACTCAGCTGTTACACACGGTACACAGAAACTGATAAGTATTATTTGCCAGAAGTTCCTTGTTTGGAAATATAGTAACGATTTTCTAGGTTAAGCAAAAAGACTATAGATTTATAAAGGACAGTTATGAAAAAAGTGCTTTGTTTAATCGGTAATCACTATTGTGTAATTGATTTTTATACTCTTCTTTATATTCTTGAATATAAAATACAAATATATCAGTGAGCACTATAGGTGATTTGTTCAGGGAAAAGAAATGGATTTTTCTGCAAACAATGTTATTCCAAAAGAGTGATATAATGAATATATATATATATATATAATTTTAAAGTATTCTCAAAGATATTTTAGGAAGCTTTATATTGAACTACATTGAAATGAGAATATAGTTTTAAAAATTGTTTAACTGTATGGCAACGTTAATCAGTGAAGAATTCAATTTTACATTCTCTTCCATATAAAGACCTTTTATTAATGTCTTATATTTAAATATGCTATAATTCTTTTATAAACAAATGTAATAAATGTCTATGTTTTTCATATCTTCATTTATTTACGAAATAATCGATTTCATTAACATTAATTGACGATAAGTAATAACATCATTGAATGTAATTAACAAAACAGGTTACTTAACTAAACTAGCTACATTTCTATATTTGTTAATAGCATCACGAGTGACTGAACGAAAACATAAAAAATAACATTATTTAAGTTTATTAGCAAATGAGATGAAATGAACAAAAAATCCTCTTTCACTATCACTAATAAGCGGTAGAATTCGTTATTTAAAAAAAGTGAGCTTAAAAAAATTTTCCATTATCAGATAATACAAGAAATAAATGCATTCCTTTAAATAAAACAGTGACTCTAGATGATCGATTATTTTTTTCTACCGAAACATCAAAAGTGATTGTTTGCAAAGCAGTTCTTTCAAACAGAACAAAATCCTGTCCGTTTTTTGATTGTTAGAGGAAAAGAAGAAAATATAAATGAATTAACTCCCCGCTAAATTCTCTGTCTACGCCTCTTAACTTTTCTTAACATGTTTCAAATTAAATTTATTGAGGAAGGCGGTTTTTTTAAGAAGTGAGCATCACTTTAAGCACAGCACTATTTTTTGTCGTATTGTCAATGTAACTTCAAAAACGCGAGTGAGTAATTCAAGCGAATATGAATTATCTTACCATCTTACTTATCATCTAGTGAAGACGAGGATCAGAAATGTGCCACAAAACTAAATAATTTTTTCTATCAAATGTATAAAACTGAAATGTAAAGGATGAAAAAACATCGATAAATCCAATTCTAATAATTTAGTAGAGTCTTGCTATCACACAATTAAAAATTGACAAACAGGCAAATCTTACAAATTTACAACTCAACTTTTTTAACTTCCCACAGAACTACATAAACACCCTGAATTAATCTAATAATCAAATTTGATACTAACTCCGTGAACTGGTTAATTGATTGTCTGTCAGTCTATTCTAAGTATGAGAAAACCATATCTCAAAAATCCACAAAGTTAGATTAATGAAATTAAGTATGTGTTTTTCACATCCTAATTATTGGTCTGTACCAAATTTTGGATTCAGGCGATCAGTAGGAGTCAGGATACAAATTTTTTTCATTCTCTTCACATTGCGACGAATTTCAACGTAACACGTATCATACTGTTGAAAGTATACGAAAAATTCGTTTATTCTTTCAATTTGCGTTCGCTGTACGTTCTACAAATGTCTTTTTTGATCCTCTCCATAATGCGACGAAGTTGAACATAACACGTACCAAACTGTTGAAAGTATACGAAAAATTCTTTTATTCCTTCAATTTCCGTTCGATGTACGTTCCTTTCCCTTTCATTGACTGATGATTTTTTTCAACTGAATAAGAAAAATTTAAGTGTGAATTTATAAAGCCTCGATTTATTTCAAGAGCTTGGATGAAGCGTGATTTTTGGAGACAAAAATATTTTTATATAATCACATAAAGCATTAAAAAATGAGCTTTAGCAGAAATCCTGAATGATTTTACGTAAACAAAATTAAAATAATACTGAAATAAAAGTATGGTAGCAAAAGTACTGTTTTCTATTTTTAAAAACGGAGCTTTTCTTATGCAAATGTTTTGAACACTTTACAATCGTTTTCTTCATTTACATATCCTAAAGCCACTTTTAGGCGGAAGAGGAATTGTTTCTTTATTATTAATACTCACATACAAAATTATAAAAATAGTTATTCGCAATTTTTTATTGTTATAAACAACAACCAATGATGACTCGCCTTTAAAAAAAGAAATTGATACATTACTGATCGAAACATAAAATATGACAGAAAAAAAAGACCATTTTTAATTTTAAGCAGAAAAAAAATATTTCTAAATTTATTGTTTCAGGTTTTAATAAATTGAACAGAAAAAAGATCCGTCCATCTTTATTTAACAAGATATTTCCGCAAGTGCCCCAAGGTTCGTGGTGAAATTTGTTTTTTATTAATAATCTTATTTCGGAGTTATTTTATATAATCCATTTTTTATTCTTTTTCGCTATCACCATGTTCGTTTCTGTTAAATACCTGTCCTTTACCTATTGATTAACAAGTAATCAGCATTAGAAAAAAAATTACCCGAGACTCGAAATTGATTTATCAAAATGAAATAAAAATGCGAAATTAAGATAAAATCAAAATTAAATTTTAAAATTAAACTATCATTTATTCAATAAATATTTTCGATTTATTTTAAAAATTTCCAAAAAATCTAAGATGCAGTTAGATAATATACGAATCACTGAAGCATATATAATCTTAGGATTGATTTATACGAAGAAGAAAAATGAATGTTGAGACATATTTTGATTTTGCGTCTACAGTTTTATTTTAATACTTTATTTTTTTTTGAAATGTAAGTTATTTTATGTTAAAGGCTTGACCTGATGTTCTCCATGTGAATTTAAAATGTTTGAAAAAAAAAACTTGCTGCAGATATTTAAAACTTTGAAGCTCAAACTGAATTCGGTGATTGACGAAAAGAGGAATATTTTTTCGTCAATTAGTTGATTCCTGGGAAGTTCCATGAAGATTTCAAGAAGAAGTTCCATGAAGACATATAAGATAGATTTTACTTTGATGTCCGTCTCTTTGTTCGATGCGAAAATTCACCGCAGATTTGAGCTGATGAATGTAAGAGTAGCATTCCAATAAATTTGTTCAATTTTATGAAAAGTAATTTTGAAACCGCTTTGATTTGATGGTCAATTTGATGGTTAAATATCAATACAGAACAAATCTAAAAGAAACTTAATCCAAACCTTTCTTTTTCCTTCTTCCAAAAGAAAGGAAATAGCATCTGAGTTATTTCTTAATATTCTTGAGCTGCACTATTTCGAATGAGAGTTGTTACTTTTCTAAAGATTCAATAACTAAATCTAATAGAATTCAAATTCTAGCCATATCTGTAGTTAAACTGTATTATGAAGTGTCAGATTCAATACTCTTGTACTGATACTAAATGTAGAGAAGTAATAAGGGTTTACAAAATATCTCTACTGCACAATGAAACATTTGTAAAATGAAATGAGAAAAAAATCCTTGGCATTTAAGATACTAAAATATTTGATATTAGAACAAGATAAAGGGATACTATGAAGAATATTGTGCTTTAAAGCACAGAAGATTTATTTTTATGTCTTCTAACAGAAGATAACAGTAAGCTGTTACCACTTTCTACCTTTGCTTTAAACTCTTTTGAAACATTTTTTAAGGTTTTGTAAAGGAATTTCGGAAAATAAATCAAGAATAAGTTTTAACTTTGGTGCACAGACTGAAATAATGTTATATTCAATGTTCAATGAGTAAGTAATACTTTATCAAGAATTTTTGATACTAAGGAACTAAATTTAAAATTGGATATGAACTGGGTTCCGGAAAAATGCTTTCCAATTTTTTTCTCCATTTAAAATATTTGAGTTTTCAGCTAGAAAACAAACATTGAATAAACCTTAAATAACAGCGATTCCAGAGGCGATACGCCGCATATATGAACCTGGTGCATGCTAAATCTGACGTCGTAAGTCAATCGTCCTCCTGCTGGTGTGATACGGAAATTTGGAGAGGAGGATGCCAGCTCTGGTGTAGTCTCCGTCATCTGAACATGGATCAAAGTTACGAGTTTCTTGCCAAAATAGCATTCGTGTTGCTTGAAAACGGGTCGTTAATATAACAAACTAAATCATTTCTTGAAGCACCTTTTTTATGTCTGAAATGAGACACAAGTGTTTCAAAAGATTTTAAAAGAAGAAAGTGTTTGATTCCTAATGCATTAGCCAAGAAATTCAAAAGCGAAATTAAAAGGCTATTATTCCTTTTTATTAAACAGTATTTCCTCCACATCTTCTATTTATTGAACATTTCTCGGTTTTATTGTAACGAAGAGCAGGATATATTACTTAAACATCAATGAAGTGAGTGATATATAAATCTTTGTTTAACGAGCTACGGTATTTTGACACACAATGACGGTTCAAAATAAGTGAATGAACTCCACCTTCGTCTTATATGTATGCTGTAAAACAACTATTCTATTTATATTTGAATATGTAATTTATTTTCTAAGTGAGTCCAATATCTTTTTGAAGCTTGGCGAGGATACAATTATGCTTACGAAAAATTCGTTAGGATCGCAGTAGTATTTTTTGAGGAATATTTTGCATTTCTTTTTCAGGCAATGGGGAATTTATATATTTTTTATCTGATAAATAGCGTTTCAGCTTAAGAAGCTCTGAAATATCATGCAGATAGAGAAAAATCATATACTGATAAAAGAAAAGCATTTTATATATCCATAGGATGCATTATTTATCTCTATCCACAAATAAATATAAATGGGCTTATGAAAGATAAATGTTGTTTGCTGGCAAAAGTACACGTTGAATAAATGCTCTACTATGTGTTACTTTTAAACTTTAGAAGTATGTTCATTTATTAAATAAAAGTGGAACAAAATATATTACATTTTAAACATGACATACTGAAGATTACATTCAGTGGGATAATACAGAATATATGAGAAGGATGAGATTCTGTTCATGATTTACTCTTACTGTAAGGAGAACTTAAGCACTCTCTAAAAAATAAAATGCAATATAAAACTTTGTATGATGTTTCAGATTATTAAAATATTTTAAATTAGAACGTGAAGTCAAAATCTCTCTCTCTTCTCTTTTCTGCTTATTTAGTTGGACTAAGGCTTAATTTCTGGCATTTTTCTTCTTCATACTTTTTCTTACCATTAGTTAAAAAATGCAAAATTTATAGTGCTTCTATTAGATAACTTGGAATGATACTGGTCTATCTGGAAATGAAAAAAGGAAAATTGGAATTAAAAAAATGGAAAAATGGAAATTAAATGAAACCATTCCATTTAAATTACAATCCTACAAACGTCAATATTTGAGGAAATTATCAAATTCCTAGTCGTCAAAATGAAGTGACAAAGAGCGAAATAAACCATCGAAAACAACTGTCAGTGTAAAATAAAATTCAACGTATGTTTAGAGATATATTGCAAAATAAATCTTATTTGGCCTTTTGAGAAGCAGAAGTTTGGATTATACAATAAAAATCAATAGAGAACAAATCTAAAAAAAACTTAATCCATACCTTTCTTTTTCCTTCTTCCAAATGAAAGGAAATAGCATCTGGGTTATTTCTTAATATTCTTGAGCTACAATATTTCGAAAGAGAGTTGTTAGTTTTCTTAAGATTCAATAACTAAATCTAATAGAATTCAAATTCTAGCCATATCTGTAGTTAAACTGTATTATGAAGTATCAGATTCAATAATCTCGTACTGATAATAAATTTAGAGAAGTAATAAGGGTTTAGAAAATATCTATACTGCACAATGAAATATTTGTAAAATGAAATGAGAAAAGAATCCTTGGCATTTTAGATACTAAAATAGTTGATATTAGAACAAGATAAAGGGATACTATGAAGAATATTGTGCTTTAAAGCAAAGAAGATTTATTTTTATGTCTTCTAACAGAAGATAACAGTAAGCTGTTACAATTTTCGACCTTTGATTTAAACTCTTTTGAAACATTTTTTTAAGCTTTTGTGAAGGAATTCGGAAAATAAATCAAGCATAAGTTTTAACTTTGGTGCACAGAGTGAAATAATATTATATTCAATGTTCAATGACTAAGTAATACTTTATATCAAGAATTTTTGATACTAAGGAACTAAACTTAAAGAGGATAAGAACTGGGTTCTGAAAATACTTTCTAATTTTTTCTCCATTTAAAATATTTGAGTTTTCAGCTAGAAAACAAACATGGAATAAACCTCAAATAACAGTTTCTTAATATTGATTTTCCTTTATTTTACCAGTAACTTGAAAAAATGTTTTACATTGTAGTTTATTGCGTTAGATTCTTTCGAAAGATATTTGTTACACAAGTTCAATAAAATTTGAATATTACACGGAATATCTCCATTGTTTCATATATTTCTTTTAACTTCCTAAATACATTTTAATATACATTTTACCGTGTCAAATGCTTCCTGCTCTAACGACAAATTCAATATAAAAGCGACTTTCTGCTGTTGTAACCCACAAAAGAGATTGAAGAACTGCTTATAGAAATAAATTGCAAGCCGTCAAGTTAAGATATAGTAATAATATTTCCTCACAATAACTTCTTTCTTTGAAGTAAATAACTTGAAAAAAATCTTCTCAGAAACCTTTATTTAAGTACTAGATTAAGATTTATATGGAAAATAAAAGAATAATGCTCTATTAGAAACAGAACGCAAAGACTTTTCTTGAGTTTAATCAAACAATTCTTACTCATTCAACTATATATTGTTTAGGATTATTATTTTACAACTATTTTATAAAGAGATTTTAGTATCCTGAATAGCAAAATTGAGATTAGTCAACAGTGATCGTAAACAATGAACAATAATCACGAAATGTTTTTTCCAAATATTGTCAAATATCGCATAAAAAAAAAGCAAAACATGAAAATTCACTCTACTTTCCGAAAACCAAAAATATTTTTATGGGTAGACTAATGTTTCTTATATTATTTACTTATTTTGTTATCATGTCAATTTACTTTAATACAAATTGAGAAACAAAATGTTTGCAATATTTCTTCTTTGCGAATGATTTCTCAACGTTGCTTTATTAAATAAGAATTCTAATTACATTACATTACAATGCCTAAATATATATTAATTAATCACTGATCAAAAATAATTAAAGTGTTGGGAAAATTTTGTACTGGATTTTCATGGTCTGGGAACATTAGGATGAAAAAAGATCACAATGCAGGCATGTAGCTCGAAAAAAATAGATTCTGCTAAAATATCTTATATCCGTCTCTTTGCTTGGGATTCTTCAATGTTAACATTTTTTTCCTTTTCATAATAAAACATCTACATTCAGGTGTTTTTTCAGGTGTCTACACACCACTTGAAATTTTCAATCTCTAAAACATTTAAGACAAGTTCAATCTATTTTAAATTGTTATATTTCTCTTCTTGGAAAAAATGTCAGTTCAAGTTTATTTATCTGAAATCTCATTTGTTCAATTTAATAGATTTAACTACAATGGTTATAAATGAAAAAAAATAATTCCATACTTTGATTGCGTTTATTAATATATACGATATATTCTGGGACTTAGCTCTGATTACTTTGAGTTTCAAGTTGAGAAAGAATTATTACTAACTTTTATTATGAATTCATCTAATATAATGGCAACAAATAATTTCGAATATAAATATAAACAAT